>SCLH01000093.1:186179-212891 GCA_004367855.1 Oikopleura vanhoeffeni | reverse complement strand
TGATGAGAGTGGTTTCGCTTGTCTACCGTCTAGAAACGATGTTATTCGGCCATGCATAAACATGAATACATCTATTTGGAAAATATATAATTAGCTCTCGCCAGAATTAATTTCTTATCATTTTGTTGAATAAATTTTTATGTAATTTGCTCTTTATACATTTTTTGATGTCGCAACGTTTATTCTGTACGTTGAAATCGTTTATTTAACCTGAGTTATTATGACTAACTCAAAAACAAAATGACATAGATAGTGAAAATCATGGAAATTGAAATAAGTGTGCATCTTCAGTGAAATTACTTATAAACAGTGTTTACTTCATTTACAGCATGTCACATTTTTGCTCCCGGTCTTATTTTTTGCTAAGACTCACCTGCGCCAATTGAAACGATTGAATGCAAAAAGACGTAGGTGTTTAACATATTTGAAAGCTCACATACCAATAAAAGGTGTCAATCAGGTTTCATTAAAAAAAATAAGATCGGGAGCAAAAATGTGACATGCTGTATATGTTGAAAAATGTAAATTTTGATATACTATTTCTTCGTTAATGAAATAAACACTGTTTAAAACTACGCATTGCCTTGCTGATTTCAATTTTCTTGGTTTTAACTTTCTTTATCATTTCGTTTTTGAGTGATTCAAAATAACTCATTTTTACCACCTTGATACTATAAAGGATATTATTTCAAAAATAAATGAGGGGTCTTTTTATTTCTTCCTGAACCGTTAAAAAGGTTTATCATTAGCCATAATTTTTCTTCTTCTGGAATAAAAAGCTTCAAACGTAAAATGGGCACCTATTTTATTGGTACATATTGTTAGATTTTTGCAGTGATAGGGTTTTAAATTGTTTTAATAGAGAAAACAATTTGAAGGTTAAATTTTCATCATTCTAGATGGAGTCAAAAAAACAATTTTGATCAAAAAATAATCAAAAATTGAAAAAAAATTAAATTTTTTTCAAATTATTAACCGTATCTCGTGATCTATATAACGGATCTGTCTCATATTTCCCACAAATTACAATTTCGTGCAAAATGCACGATTTATCAAAATAAAACAAAATGTAAGAAAAAATTACCACCGTCAAAAAAATGATATATCATTGTGCCATTTAGTGACATATATTATTATGTGTTTGATTATAAACAATTAATTGTTGCTTATGAAAATAAAAAATTTATATTTCTCATTTTTAGCTAGTAGGTTATAAAGATTTTTCATCAAGAGTAATTCAACATGGTACCAATAAACTTGAAACTGATGTTTCACTATGAAGCTAAAATTACTCTGGATGAAAAATGGTAATAACCGGGCAACAAAAAATTGGTAAATAAAAAATGTTTTATTTTCATAAGAAACAATTAATTATTTATCATTAAACACATATTTTCGGTGTACTAAATGGCACAATGATAGACTATTGTGTTTATCATTGTTATTATAAATAAGAGGGGAAGCATATATTTTAACATAATTTTTTATTAATTTTGGGCGTTTCTACTAAAAAATGAGTTTATTTTGTGTAAAAACATCTTTTCAACATTGTTTTCTGGAACTTATTGCTTGCGTTTTCTTTTTAATACTCCAACCCAGGTCAACTACTATAAGTATAGTCCTTGTAGATGATCAATATACATTTTAAGGGGATTGTGTTGGCGCCTAAAACTTGGAATGTGACAACGTAAGGAAATTTTCTATTACGTTATCCGTACACTTTAGTTACCGGATCAAAAAATATCCGGGTAGGATCGGAATATTAAAAAACTGATTTTCTAAATTCAGCAAATTCTGTCATTTTTTGAAGCTCACGTTTTAATCAGCCAGTTTAGTAATATGGATTAAGGGCCCTCAGTTGCCAGATCGTGACTATTTGAATGATACAAACAACGCGGGATACTAGCACTCAATCAAAACCCTGGATTGCAGAATAGGCCGATTTTATTAGTCAGATTTAGGATGAACAACCAATCAAATGTTTTTGATGAATGGGTCTTAGTACACTTAATTATCACCCCGTATCAATTTGGAGCATTTTTAATGCCTCTAAGGCCTTCATTTAATCAGACAGATATACCCCTTCAATCCATATATCCAAATTTTGCCAAACTGTTTAGAAGACACTACCCTCTTAATGAATTAAAAATTAGTTCTTATGTCAGGATCAAGCCAAGAATTAACAATAAAATATTATATCATTTTAACAAGGTACCCGTGTATTTTCATTATTTGTTTAAAATTATTGACCACCCAGTTTTTATTTTATTTATCTAAAAAACAATAAAGTTTAATACTTTGATCTTATTAAAAAAATCAGGACGTTATCTTGCATCGAAGTTTTTCTCTGAATATTGATGTCAGTTACGTAACATTAAGGAGGTGTGAAATTCAGTGTTTGTCCTGGATTATTTTGTGATATATATTTTTGTGTAAAGTCATTATTGTGCGAGAAAAACGGACAAAGTTATTATCGGGAGAGAAAAATGTATAGGAATATAATATTTGTTAAAAATTCGTCGAAAATGTTTGTTATGGACCATAACTTATAGTCAAAAATTTACCTGTCGATATAATTTTGATTTCACTGGTTTTTAAATTAAACGACCAGAAAATCGAATGGAAAAAATTATTTAAAAGTAAATATGGATCTGCACTCAGATTGCATACTGAATGCCCGATTTAAATGTTGCTTAATTTGGCGGAAATTATGCAGCCTGCTAATTGGCTAACACTTATAGGCTGAAACAAAAAAGAGTTTAGCTAAGTCAATAATATCCACGGATTTGGCATATTTTGAATCGGGCGGAAATCCATATATAAGTTATATAATATAACTTTGGTTCATTACTAAAATCGAAATTTTTCTAGAAAAAGGACATGATGAAAATTATTTTTAGACCGTTATCAATATTTTTCACTTTTTTGAAAACTTCAATTTAGTAAATTTCCACACATATTAATACATGTACTTTAATTCGAAAGATTTTTCGACGAGTTAATGCGTTCAGATAACGGTACAGTCATTGACAATGACTCATTGTAGATATCAATAATTCTGTAAAAAAATCTGACAAGTTCTGTGATATATTTGAGATTAAGTTAACATAATCAAAAATTATTAACCGAAAATGTTGACGTGATTAGGAAACCCCAAAACTCGGTTGTATATATCTGAATTGGGTCACTGATTAAACTTTATTATTAATTGTTATTAATTATTTATTAATTGCTTTAGAAAATCGCGTTACAATTCCAATTTGTTGTCCCAGGGCTCTCTGATTGGCCAGCAGCATTTTTATTTTACGGCTTGAGGGTGCGCCGGCCCTGGGTGTTAAATGGCCCTGGTTCGAAAATATTGACAGCGTAGGGTGGGAATTAATTATAATTAAAAAAAATCAATCTATGGCTATTAATAATAACTTTGGCATAAATGAACAAATAGGCGTCATTTATGAAAATAATTAACTAAATATTCTCATGATCCCATTCACGGGGGCTACCTCCTTACATTGCATAATTTAGCGCTTTTTATTTGGCTTCTATCCCATGGCCTTCTATTTGCTTCAAAGTTTGTTCAGTTTATTGAAAGCTTGTCTAATAGATATTTTGAAAAATACAAAAAAATATATTTTAACCCGTAGATAATTTTGGTTCAAAATGACGTTTTTTCCATTTCCAGCCCCTACAACGTCCTTAACCACAGACTGAGTACAAGTTTTCATCGTCTTTGACTTTGTTTTTTAATGTATCAGAATGGTTTACAGTGTAACTTTACACAATACCAACTATAAACTTTACACAATACCAAATTATTAATTACATTTTTATCATAAATATTGGGAAAAATTAATGTTGAGGAGAATACAAAATTAATTAAACTAAATATACGTTTTTTACTTGACGTTTCGTTTATTCAACATTCTCCAAAGTAGAAAAAATTGTTTTAAGAAAATAACTCTTGGAACAATTTCTTTGCTTTTGAGAATATTGAATAAACGAAACGTCACGTTAAAAACATATATTTTATTGTGACAAAGTTCAAACAGATAAAAATATTAATATAGAAGATAGACTATAAAATACTACGGGTTTTTCAAATTATGTAAAATTTCAAATATAATATAGAAATTAAATATTATCTAAGATATTTATAAAAAATTGGATTTTCAGATACTTTCAAATCTTCAATAGAATGTCTATATTGATATCTTACATAATTTTCAAAAGATAAATTGTTTAATTTTTGTCGTTCTGACGTTTATTTACCTCCAAGTTTGCACTTTTCGCTAACATACTGATAGAAAATTGTAATTAAAAATGTGGTCAAAAGTTTTAAAACTAAAGGAGAACTCCCCCTTTAACCCCGAAAATGACAGACCCAAAATCATAAATATCAGCGTCAAGTTATATATCGGCAGTTTCAAAGAACATGGAGGTTGGCGGTTATAGTCGCTTTAACGGACTTTATTGTTATAAAAAAATATTGTTTAGATTTTTAAGGCAAAATTTGGATGATTCATCAAGAAGTACATAATAAATATTTTCTATCAACAATGATTTGTTATCACAGTTTTATGTCGAAAATTGTACAAAAAAGTGTATACAAAAAAGTTGCAAGTACTTCTGAAAAAAATAAAAGTACTTCTATAAAAATGGTGGTTTTTATTTAATAAAACAATTTCGAGCAAAACATATCGCCGCCAAAACAAATTGACACAACATTATCAGACAATCTGATATCAATTTTTGTTTCATATACATTTTAGGTCAATAATAACATTTTAAAATAAATTACAGGGAGAAATAGTCCAGCCTTAAAAGTCCGAAAAAAAACTACGCATTTTTTAGAAGTACTTCGCAGATGGGCCTTTTTGGTGCCCAATCGTCCGAAATTTTTTGGCAAAAAACTTTCGTACAATTCCCTCCTGTATTTTGCAAGCAATTTTATTATTTTTTTGATTATTTGATTTTTGAGTAGAAGTATTTTTAAACAATCAAAAAAAATGCAATTAATTTTTTCCTCACTTTGTTTTGATTAAAAAGCTAATTCTAAAACATATTCAAATATACAGACTTACCGTCAAAACAAAGACGTCTGTAAATCTCTATCAATAATTACGCAAAAAATATATTTTGCTAGACATCCTGAATTACTTATTCAAAAAAATACTTTTCCCAATGTCGCATGAAAAAAATAGTCTCACAGCCAGCATATTTTATGCATACTTGCAAAATTTTCCATGGAAAATGCTGGAGTTTTTCAAGGTAATTTGGGTTTAATGCGAATATTGAGTTCGATTCAAAGATTTATTTCTATTTGCTCAAGTATTTTCTGTGGTATTTTACTTGACCACTAAAAACATGCCCTCCTAGGTGGGATTTTGAAAAGATTTAACATTTCAAAGGTTGGTCAATTACCATTCCTGTGGTTTTTATAACAGAAAACTACTGTGTGGGACAGCCTAGGCTGAGATATAGCATTGCCGGAGGGAGTGAAATCCTGGGACTAAAAAATCCAGAACTAGGGTGGCCAAGAATTTTTTCATGTTGCAAAAGGTCGGATTTGCGTAATGGCGATTTTCTTTAAAATTTGATAGACGATTCGAAATAAGAAATTTTGAAAGTCAAAAATGGGTACGGATATAATTCGCTCAGTTGTTTGTAGAGAATTTTTTGTGGTCATTTAAAGACGTAGGATTTTTTTTGGCTTGAAAATATTTTTTAAATAATTTCGGTACCCATTTTTTACTTTCAAAATTTATTATTTCAAATCGTCATACAATACTAATTAAAGCGTCAGAAAAAAGTATAAAATGTCAAAATTTGTCGTTATTTGAAACTTCGACCTTTTAAGGGGGTACTGGTCGCTGGAATTGAATTTTTCTGGATGAGAAATCAGCCTAACAGAGAAACTATGGGATAATAGATCAGCCATGTTGTAGATCTACCCTTAATCTTGTCAAAACCATTGGTCAATGACTTTTTGTTCCGATACACTCTGAGATACGTTACCAGTACAAGGTGTCCCTCGACCAATTTCAAAATCTATCTCCTCCCAGGGTTTATTTTGAAATCAGCTCAAATTATGACATATCCCGTATGACTTATAAACTTAGGTCCTCTAGAAGCGTTTTTTTCAAAAATCACTTCAGTTTTTCTAGAAATCGCAGAAAACTACCGATTTTTAGCATTTTTTTCACCAAAAATCTATCTCCTCCTAGGTTATATTTTGGAATCCACTCAAATTCCAGCAAACACTAGCACAGAACAAATAGAAACTCCTCTAGAAGCGTTTTTTTCAAATTTCGACCTCAAACTCAAAATATAAATTTTGAAGGTCACGTGAAAAAATTTTCGAAAAAAATGTGCTTCGATTTGTCCAAAAAGTAAGATCAAAAAAAGTCACGAAAACACTGATCAGAAAGTTGGCTTACGTCAAGGTGATAATTTGAAGTTTTAGTGGTTAAATTAAGCAAACGTTATTTTTGAACTTCATTTTCGACAAAATCGAAAAAACGAAAAAAAATTTTGATGATTTGGTCGGGAGTGCACTTTGTTATCACCCGGGTCATTTTGGAGCATTTATATTGCCCCTAAAGCCTCATAAAACCAGCGACCAGTACCCCCTTAGGCACTTTAAAGAGGTCAAAAAAAATCCTTATTTTTATGTTAGAAAATGCTACAAGTTTCAGAATTTGGAAAAAATTTAACCACAAATTTTTTGAGACTATAGAAATTTTTGGAAAAATATTTGGCCACCCTATCCAGAACTCAAAACGAACTTAAACGGCCTTTTTGATGATATGGAAATTGGAATTATTAAATATATTTTTCCGTTTTATTCATGGGATTCATAGTTATTTTTGTAGTCAAAAACACTCGAAATTGAAGGTGTGAAAGACCTTTTTTGCCAGTAAAAAAAATGTCGGAATATAAAAAAATCTATTTCAAATGCATGTTTCCAATTGTAAAATTTTAAAGGAAATTTTCGAAACCAGTGGACATGGTTAGGGTGGTTTTAGGCCGTAGTAGCCTTGTTTTTGATTTCACGACGGGGCCTTGTTAAGGGGGTGAGTCAGTCGTGCGACGCGTCAAAATGTCGAAAACACGCTTGCCCCAGCCAATCGGCGCCGAGAGTTAAGGGTGTGCGGGCGGTATGTACTCCACGCATCCACACTGCCCAATTGAGTAACACCCGCTTCGAGTGAACATAGTGAGCTGCCTCTCTTGACAATCCCACCCTTAAAATTTAGACCACCCTTTAAAATTTTTGGAAAAAACTTCCCAGGGAAAAGTACAGACAAAAATCGAGCTTGTTTATGAGAAAAATTGAAAAAATCCAATAGGGATGACGATGAGTATTTGGAAAAGGTTCGAGATCCGCTGTAGTAAAATATCGATTTTTAGAGTGATTAATTATTTGACCCTCACGCGCACAAAGGAGGACAAGTCGGATCCACAGCGACCTTTTCATACCTTAGAAATTGAAATTAAAATATTTAGACATCATTTTTGACCGTGTTTAGAATCAACCAATAGGAACGTAACATTCGGAAATTTCCCCTTTTTCTAGAACAGTCAGAATAAAAATATTTGACCATTAATATAATTCTACATTGGATTTATTGAGTTATTTTCTGGGCATCTTGGAATAGTTTGACGTCACGGAATCTCTTTGAAAACAAAGTTCAATCTTGAAAACATCGAATTTACCGAAAAGTTTTCAAAATAATATTCATTCTACAAATATAGTGGTTATCTATATAAATAACTATAATTTCTGTTCGGAAATAAGTACCTTTTCAGAAACTAGGCTACAGTTACTCACACACTTTTATTCTTGCATATAAAATCTAGCTATTTACGACAAGTATAAATGTAGGTGCATTTAAGGATTTAGTGCAATTCATAATATTTTACATTGGCTATTTAAAACTTCTTTGGAAGCGAAAAAATAACCCTAGAATCAGAAAAATTTTATGCTTCAAAATTTTTAAATCTAAGGCTGCTCTAGTAAGGCACAATGGATTTTATACTTAGCTTAAAAATTTCTCTACATAAACTTGACTTTTTGTGCCCAAAAAAAGAAAAAATATACAGGGTGTAAGGTTTTTACCTTCTTTTTTCCAAACTGGTTACACTTGATTTCCGCCGTTTTGATTGGTTGTCAGAAGAGTTTTCTCAGATTCAACCAATCAAAACGGCGGAAATCAAGTGTAACCAGTTTGGAAAAAAGAAGGGAAAAACCTTACACCCTGTAATTTTTTCCCGAAACATATATTTTGTGTATTGACGAAATTTTTTTGACAGTGAATTCGCGGAGCTCTCGATAATTGCATAAATTTATTTTTACTAATTGACGATTTTATTCTTGCATATATAGAATCTAGCTATCTTCGACCAATAGGTGCTGTTAAATCTCTAGTGCTATTCATTATCAATATTTTCAACGAGCTTTTCAAAATTTTATCGTTTTTAAATGAACTTTTCAGTGAAACCGAAAATCCAGCTGACAAAATTCCAAGTACGAAATCTTGTCGAGATAAATCGCCCATCCGAAATGAGTAAGTATTACTTCACTTTACATTAGCTAAAAATAACATACCCTGACCTTTGTGTGAACCCAGTAGTCAACCTAAATATCAGATTAAAAAACAGATTAATTCTCTCGATCTTCAAAAGAAATTTTCCCCTTCTAAGTCTTTAGCGAGCTGTCTCCTATAATCTGTGAACGAGTTAAGTTTTGTTCCCACGTCGGTGGTCGCATTCGTACAGTACAGTACCGATCGCATTAGTCATTTTACATACACAAATATATACTTATAAATTATAAGTATATTTAATTATGTGTTGTAAAACTTATTAATTATAATACATGTCTAATTTGCCTAGTGCATAGAAAAACAAAAAAATGAAACGATTATTTCGAGAATTTGGTAGAAAAAAAATTAAAACGAATTTGGACCGGGATTGAAAAAAAATCGACTAAGGATTGGCACTGGACCGGGATTGAAAACTCATCCCATTTAAGAACACTGGATACCCTTACTGGAATTATAAAATCATCAAATATGATAATTCAAATGTGAAGGAATTTTTATCATGATTTAAAATTGCTTTAAAAACAAAAAGTTTTATTGAAAATAATCGTTCAAAAATGTTATATACAGTGTGTGACACTATGTCTAATTTTTGATCATGTTTTCATTATTCGACTGAAGGGGAAATATATGGATATACTTATAAATAACAAGTATTTAATTATGTATTGTAAAAGTTATAAATTATAATATGTCTAATTTTTGATGACGTTTACATAATTCGAGTGACGGAATATTTATCAAGATAAAAATACGGTACCGATCAAATTAGTTATTTCATTATTATGTATACAAAAAGATTTATAATAATAAATTAAAATTATTTAATAATGTTCTCTGTAGTAACCAATTAATTTATCAAAGTGATTAATAAAAGCCATACGTCACGATGATCAAATACTCATAATTTATAAAGATATACATTGTTGGATACAGTATGTTCTAAATTTTCTTGCGAAATGGCCCTTTTACCATTTTTAATTGATGGGAATTACATTCATAGCAAGTTGCCATTTTGCAAGAAAATAAAGTACATACTAATAGTTTCAGAAATTTTTATACAGTTTGTGACATAAATTGTATACAATTTTCTGAAACTATTATTTAGAATAAAGTTTTGGGTTTTTCATGCAATTTTAAAAATTGAAAAAACAATTTTGGTATCTCTATCACGAGAAATTTGTTTTCATTTTAAATTGCATAAAAACGCAAAAAAATTGTTTGAAATTTGTTTTCTATCAAATTTTCGAAGAAATCGTTTTATTTTTTTGTACCACCGCCCAAAATTCGTAAAAGAAAAATCCGATCAATAAGAAGTTAGTTACACTGTAATTCAATGCTGTGATTCAAGTTGAGATAAGACCCTCACCAAATTTAAAAAATTTAATTTAACAAAAACATTTAAGTGTTAAAAAGAAATTCAAAAAAGAGTAAAAAATTTAAATCGCCAAATTAAAAAAAAACCTCTGCTTTAACCCTTGTGAGCATATAAAAAAAATTCGCCAAGGCACCAGAGCCACAATTGTTCTCTACTTTGAATGTTGTTTACAGAAAGCTAAAGGGGGTTGTATAGGCTGAAAAGGCTTTTTCGAAAGCTCATAACTTTTTATTCCTTCATAACAATCTTATAAAAATCTCAGGAATAGTAGTTCGTAATCTCTGGATGACATTTTACTTCGGACTTTTCTCATAGCATGTTCGACCAACCGGTAAATTAAGTTAACCGCGAGCAAATTTTTAAATTTTTTTTTAAAAAGTCCTATTTCTTTTTCGCCTTATTCCAAAACAACGTCATTTTCGGAATGTAACAACCACAAGGTTGTGCGATGCGTGTTAAGAATTTCCGAAGTTAAGCTGTAAAATACAAAAAGTGCGCGAAATCGAAATTTTTGAAGTATGAAAACGTGACAATTAGCAATTTAAATGCCACCAAAAGATCCCTTGGGTACGGTTTGCTAGAAACGAATTAGCAACTATGGTCTGAATGTTGAACAGAAACGGTGCTAAGAGATCAAAAAAATATTTGATGAAAGTGTTATTTTTTTTCTAGAATCCTTGTGTTTATAATCAGACATAGTTGTAATATGTTTCAGCAAACAGTACCTGGATCGTTTGGTGGCATTTAAATTGTCGTAATGTTCATATTTTCTAAATTTTCGATTTGCGCACTTTTTTGTTCGTTTACAGCATACTTCGGAAATTCCTTACAATTCTGCTACGAACCCTGGTTGTTACATTCGAAATTGGAATTTGAATTTTTTCTGCATTACGGAGTGAGAGGTATATTTCGATCCCGAAATTTATTAACTAGAATTTCCATTTTTAGTTCTAGTAATTAGTGAGAAAGAGGTTTTCATTCACGTGGATACACGGTCACACAGTTGGTTCCAGTGACCGTTAGCGTGAACGATGCAACGAAGTATGGCTACGGTATTGTTTTGTCCCTGTTTGATTCTATATCAAGTAATTTTAATAATAGTCAAAATTTTGATGGAAAATCATGATTTTCGATTTAAAATGTTTATTGTCCTATAAAAGGATTATACACTATTTTTATTTATCAGTTAATATGGTAATGATAGTCAACTGTTGCAGCTTTTGATTGCTTAATTAATTTTGTAATATTTAATTTTTTCTGGGGATACTGAGTTGAATTTAGAAATTTCACTTCGAAAAAAATAATCTGCCCTTAGATTACCATAATTTTTATTTATACTGTTTTTGCATGACAAAGTTTCCTAAACGGCTATCTCACCACCTTGTACTTATGCTAGTTTGAAATATTTTCGGAAGTGAAAATAGGGCGAAAATCCTATAATAACCCGTAATTCTGGAAACAATCTGAAAAATTTCAATAATTTTTTCTGAATTCGAATCAAAATTCTTTATAATGTGTTTGAAGAATTTTCTACATATGTTTTTTTTGCCGTTTTTGAATGATTTTAGTATGCTAGAGCACAATTGTGGCTCTGTGCATGCCCAAGGGGTTAGATTGTAAATTGTGGCTTAAACTTTTGGGATTAAATTTTCCCGACGCTGTCTACTCAAAATCTCGAGCACCCTTAAACTGACTCATCAAATTTTACAGTATTTTTAAATAGAGCTCTTTTATGTGTTTCGATAATATATTATTATTCAACTGGTGTTTTTTTCTGAGAAAGTCTTCGTCTATTTCTTTTTATAAAACTTGAATTTGTATTTTAACTACCGAATCCTCCCTACTGCGGCCTTTTAACCATAGCGTAACTATGGAGCCAGTGTCCATCAGAATACTTGATGTCGACTTAATTCAAAATTCCGGCTATTTATTGTCACTACGCTACTGGTGTAAAAGGCGCAGTAGGAGGATTTTCGTATCAATATTTCGACAAATAAATTGTCTATCCCACTTTGTACAAACTTCAAAGTTACTGGTCTGTTACTGGTACTGGTTCACTTTATTCTTGAACAGATTATTTCTTGGGTTTTGGAATTTTTGCACAATTTTGTTACTGTATTTAGCACTGTGATGGACCAATTTATTTGTCGAAATAATGCTTAAATAAAATTCATTTTTTATTATTATTCAGTTAAATGCTTTTCTTATAATGCCAGATCTGCATTTAACAGGCGCCCCGCATGTTTGAATATAGACCACGATAAACTTTCATTTTTTTGAATCCGGTACGAGAAATTTGGCGCTTATCGGTTACCGTTGCTATCTCTACAGATTCTCGAATTAACTCCAAAATTAAGTCACCATACCAAATTGTTCAGCCTAATCTCCCAAAACCTCGTTATCTGGGTGAGAGTAAGCCATGAGTTTAATTTTACTATTATGATACTTACTTTGTCTGAAAGTATAGTCTTATTGATATACCGAAACAGCACCTAAGTCGACATCGAGAAGAAAAATGTTGTTAGTGATATGATATCACCTGATATCCAAATTTTTAGCCCGGCCACGTTAATGAAAAAGGAATCTAGCATTTTGAGTGCACTGGTCATCCACGAAAATTTGTTTTTAGTTTGTAGATACGAAAAAAAAATAAAATTATATGCCAATATTTCTCATTAAAATGAATCGTCAAGAAACTTAAAATCAAAAGATAACAGAAAATATAAGTTTTTTCACAAATCACCTTGACTATTCAATATATTGATATTATAATTATTAAATACAATTCACATTATATAACGTTTTTGTTATATTATTATAATTATTATATTTATTGGAGTATTCAGGTTAAGGGGGTAGGTGTCGGTTTTTTGAGCCCATTATAGTTAATTTATGATACATTAATATCGGTTATGACTAAAGTTGACCCAAGGAATCTAATGGTGGCTATTATTTTTCTCAACAATCTAGAACAAAATCTAGAATTTCAAATTCGAATTTTTTTAGCTTTAACCCACATAAAACCGGCATTCTACCATGATATGAAATTTTTTATTGGTAAATATTGACCCGCCTAAAACGATGCACGTTCATTAATATTATCGAAATATGTCTTATCGGAATTCTAGAATTTCAATTATTTTTAGCAAAAATGTTAAACCTAATTACGATGTGAGGCTGTTGGTTCAAATTTCGATGAGCTTAAGCAAATTTTTTGATCAGTGAAATCTCAGCTTTCATTTTGGTCGTACTTTTGTTCCATCAGAGCAACTTTTTTTCAAACTTTTCATTTCCGGTTCATTATAGTCATTTTCTAGAAATTCTAGGATAAAATTAAAAATCCGAGCCAACATTTGACGACACTCATATTTATCTCCTGAGTCGGGAAAACGGTCTTATTCTGAACAGTCCGTCTAGGAGATAGTATCACTTTGAAGACGAAAATTGTAAAAATCGGCGTTCAAAAGTGATTCTCTGAAAATACAAGAGCGAAATTCTAAAAAAAGTGGCCAAACATATTAGTACCTCACTCTCCCGTACTCTGTGTAAAATTTTCGACGCTTTGTATGTTGGGCCAAATAGAGTATAACTTTGAAAAAAGCTTGGGTGTTCTAGAATTGACTCAGCACTGGTGGTGTGATGTAACAATTTTGAGTTTGAGATGTGTAATCGTTAGACGAAGGATAGAATTACAGACGATATCTACAATTTTTCACATCTGCCCTAGAATTGTTCTGAGGCGTGATTGAAAGGTACCAAAAAGCGACACCCACCCCCTTAAATTTTGTGAAACTTTAATATTTTCTGTTTATATTGTAATTTTGTGTCCTGACGATGCATTTTTAATGCGAAATATTGACAATTAAAATTTCCTTTGAAATTTGAATCATTTTCAAAAATCTGAAAAAAGGAATTATTTACAAAAAATACAACCTGTATTTTTCAACAAAACAAATTTTTTCCGTCGCCAGCCCCCAATTCCCTGTCAAGCTACCCTCATTAATCCGTGAACGAGTTAATTTCTGTTCCCACCTCACTTTCGACCACCCCATATACTCATCCCCTAACAGTGTTTTCTTTGCGTAGGTTTCGTGACGTGCATCTCAAAATCGATCGCCTGTACAACGTGAAGGCAAAGGGTATCCTGGGTCTGATCCAGTCGGCCAAGCTTAGCGCAACAAACGGCGGGGCTGTGAACGGGACCGCCCGCGAGCATGAAAGGGGAAAGGAGAAGGCAATAAGCTTAGTCGCTATCAAAGACGCCCAAATAATCACCTATCGAAAGCGCAGCTCCAAAAGTAGCGAAGAAAAAGTGTATCAAACTATGCACTTGAAAAATATGATCAATTTAGAGTAAGTAGGACCACAATAATTAACACTCTTATTGTGCAAATAACACTTTCTGAGAATTCTTCCTCATATTGCAGAAAATATCAGCGAATTAAAATAACAATACAAAGTGATATCAATTATGATACCCGGGTCCGAAATGTTTTTTATCCGTGTATCATAAATTATAATTCATTATGAATATGGGCCGTGAATGTAGATAGAAAAACTTCCCCTTTTGTATCGGAACAAAAAATATAACATCTTAAATAGCAAATTAAAAAAAAGTCTCAGAGCTGTCGCTGATTGGCTTATTTAAATTGTTATCTTTTTTTGTTCTAGGGCAACTGTCCCAGGGACATGTACTGTTTACATTTTGAATAAAAAAAACTTTGCTTCCAAAAAGCTGTATTTGTCGATATGTAACAATTATTTAACTACTCAAAGCTTGACTTTTTAATCATAATCAAATAAACTCGATGAAGCTTATTTTACAGATAATTAAATTTAAATTATTTAATTAGACGAAGATAATTGTATCTATATCTTTACTCCACGGAATATTTTCATAACATGCAACGAATTATGTTGGGTTTAACTAGGGAGATCTTCAAACATACTTCTATTTTTTCATTGATTTTGTCAAACAAAATCCAGCAATGCGGGAGGTGGTAGCTAACCACTAATCTTCAGTAGTTTTCAGGAGTGTGAGGTTTTCGTTCAAATATCACAATATATTAAACTATTGCTGTTTACAGTGTGTAGTATTTCAGATATTTGATCTCAAAACCGGAAAATCGTCTTTTATCACGATAAATACCTCTTTAATCAAGAAAAGTCCCAACGACCATATAATAACTGGATCAAAATTTCACTCGTAATACGGATTCATAGGTTTATGAAACGGTTTTCATTAGTTAACAGGAGAAAAAGAGGCATGCTTTTCCCACGTAGACGAATCAGAAATTTTTATATTGTAAATAACTCATTTTCGAGATAAAATTCTCTCGTAGAGCCTTATTGTAGTGTGATGAATGAAATGTTTTGTGCAAAAAAATATAATGAAGATTATTTTAAATTTGCCCACTTTGACTTTTTTTAGTTCTGTTAGACCAAGTCCTGAGGCGGTGGTAATAACGCAAACCAGTATGGCACCGAATAATTTTCGGTAAATTACCGGTAAAAAATGCCAGCTATCTTTTTCAATCAAACATAGCTGGCATTTTTTACCGGTAATTTACCGAAAATTATTCGGTGCCATACTGGTTCGCGTTATTACCAACGCCTCAGGACTTAGTCTAACAGAATTAAAAAAAATCATAGTGGGCAAATTTAAGGATGTGGGCGACGATAATTGAGATTTCTCAAGAAACTTTTTTGATAGCCTCATTTTGGTAGAGAATTTCCATCTGAGTTTTTAAAGCTTAGGATAGTTTTCTGAATTTTGATTTTTTTCAAAGAAAAAAGTAAGTTGAGAATTGAATTTTGCAGAAATTTAAGTGAAAAGGTACCATTTTCGATCTAAATTTATTTGTCACCTTTCAAATTGTGAAGTAGACCTTAAACGTCGTAATAACTTGGCCAAAAACGTTACCAATTTCAATTTTTAATTTTTTTTAATTCAAAAAAGCTTCAGAATTCAAACCTAAAAGCTAGACAATTCACAATCGTTCCTAATTTTGGGAGAGGAAATTCGGGAAAAAGGCTAGCTCTAGTCCTTAATATCAGCTTTGACGGGTGAATGAACACAAATTAAATAAAACTACATATTTTCAAGGGAGTAGAGCTTTGCGTGAGGGCCTACCCAACATACGCTGTTTTGACCACTAGGGCAAAAATTTTGAAATTTCTAACCGCTCGGAATGCGAGCATTTACATTTGGAATGAATCGCAATAACAAGAAAAAGTATGAGGAATGAAATGAGGAGGTAGGCTTTTAGTTGCTTTAGGGACGCCTACTAAAAACCATTTTCTGAGCGTAGTTGAGGTATCAGATGCTCGTGAATAGTACTGGCACTTCCTTACAGCTTTAGCTGACTATTGGAAAAAATTAATTTTCTGCAGACCAGTTTCTCAGAAACTTCTACTTGAAAATGTTAGAAGTAAAGAGTCCCAATTATCGACGCCCACATCCTTAAAATAATCTTCGTTATATTTTTTCGCACAAAACATTACATTCATCACACTGTCTACTCTCACTTAATCTGGTCATTGCGGATAACGGAAAAGGTAGACAGACAATTGTTAATTGGCCGTTCAAGTCAAGATAGAATATAGTAGTCGAGCGGAAAAATCTATTTTCTTGATCTAATAAACGGTTAACCGGATTGAGTTTGTTTCTTTCAAAATACTTCAAATCCTTTATCCAACTAACTCTGTATAGTAAAGATGGGGTGGCCAAACCGTTTAAATTTGACCTTAAGAAATAGCTCATCCGATCAAGTATTAGATAGCTCAGCATGGCTACACATATTTAGAGAAAAATTGGTCCGATTTGGACCATTTTTTGTTGATTTTTCCCCAAATATGTGTGGTCATTTTGAGCTATCGAAGATGTCAATCGAATAAGTCGTTTCCAAAAACCAAAATGTAGATCGTTTGGCCACCATATCTTTACTATACAGAGTTAGTTCAGTTTGATAAAGGATATATAAATATCGCATGTAATTTATTGTTAATTTTCAAATTACATAAAGACAAAAAAAAATTATCCGAATCGGACCTTTTTTATGAGATTACTGAAATTGTTTAATTATCAGTTTTGTTAAAAAAATTGGAAACAATGGTCTGATTCGGATATTTTTCTCTAAATATAAAAATGCTGGCAAAAAATGATTGATATATATTTTTCAATTTATCAAATTTTAAATCCAATTTTTAGATACTCGGTGTGCCCTAAATCCAGCAGAGCCATATTGGTTATATTTTCCAACCGCGGCGAAGTCTGGTCATTATCCTGTGACGACCTCGACATCGGTGTCAGAATGCACGAGGAGTTGAAAAAACAATTTAAATTATTAAAATCGAGCCATGGTGCCGACCTTGAGTATTGTACCGGGGTCGCCTTTATGGGCATGGTGGAGAACGTGACGGATTCGAACCGAAGTTTAATAAAAGATTACGACAAAAAAATCACCCCAGGACGCAAATTATTCTTATTATCTACCTTACCCAATGGATCTTACAAACTAGAGCTGAGAGACTATGATAATATTTCTTCGAAAAACTCGGCCCGAACCGAAACGCGTATTGTCATCCAAAAAGAGCACGTTTATAGCTGGAGTTTTACCGGTAGTAAAATTCACTTTCGGTTAACCGAATCATCAGACGTGGGCGTGGTTAACTTCCTCATCCAGTGTTACGACGAGGTCAAGACAAATAAAATAAAGCCGTTTATTGAAAGAGGACCCCCACGTGAGCCCAAAGCGGCGCGCCCCCTAACGGCAGAGGAGCAAAAACGAAAGGATCGAATTACAAAGGCACTATTGGCCCGAAAACGAAATGAAGAATTCATGGCCAGTAGTATGAATAGCAAACGGGTACCGACGCGATCTGGTAATAGTATAGAACAGAGCCGTAGTTGGAAATCTTCTAGTGGGAAATCACCCCTAGTATCCAGTGTGGAATAAGTCTTTTTTCCCGTTCAAAATGTTTGAAAAAAATTCATAAATACCCATTCTTCTGGATGTTGTATTATTTCTATGTGTGCAAAAACACTCCGTTCGCTGTTATCCGAGCGCTATTTTTACTATTCTCTATTCTTATTCTATAATTCGACTTCATTTATTTCACCGAGCTTGAAAATAGGAAACTTTACAATAGGTTTCATCACCTAGCCATTATTTTGGTAATTTTTTGGGGGGGGGGTCCAAAAAGTATATAAAGTCTGTTCTTACCTATTATGATTTATTAAAAAAATAGTCCCGCATGTGGTTAATATATAAGTTTATGAGAAAAATTGATATTGCAATTTTTTGTTGCATACTCTGATTTTGAATTTTATTAAGTTTCTATACATTTTGGTATTTTTAGCTTTCATTTGAGTAAAAAGTGTGTTATCCTGCCACTTTTTGGTGGAACTCAAGAGCATTTTTTCAGTGTTAGCAAAAAGTACCGTCCCAAAATAATAGAAATTTATATTGGTTTTAGAAATTTTTATTTGCATACCCAAGTTTATTGATAATTTGAAGGAATTGACAAGATATGTCTCAAAAGATCACAAAACACCCATTCTATCATTTGTCTATTCGAAATTTCAGATGGAATTCGAGTCACAGGATCTTTTTAGATATGTTTGAATTATCTATCTTATTTTCCCCGCATGTGGTAACCTTGACATTTGACTGCTTTTATCACGAGGGGGCTAAATAAGATGCCTAATTTTCCCATTAATTTATCTTCCTTTTTTGACGAAAAAACTCCCGAACTGATGTATTCAAGGAAATCTGTGAAGTTTTTAATAAATCGAATTTTATCAGAGGATTTTTTGACATCAAAAATTTCGTTAAAATATCGATTTCAAACTAAATTTTAAAAACTTTCAAAATATTTTTTAGAGTTCATCGACTAAACTATGTATAGCTTGCATGTAGTTTTCGTATATTCTACACACACCCATTTGTACATAATCCCATTGCAGTAGTGTAGTTTAAAAATCCCTGTACGATTTCCGTGATTTATAAGATTTTACTTTTTTATTCAAAATACCCTTTCTCGAGATTTTTCTTGGCACAAAAGCTTTTATCAAAAGTCTAAAAAGAAAACATGATCGAAAAAAAATTTCAGTTTTTGACTTGAAGATTTTTTATAAGAAAATTATTGAGATTTCCACCATTTTTGAATATTGTAAAAAAACATAGTATCCCCTAGTCGCTATTCGCCACCATTTTTTATTCAGTTCATGCATTTCCTCACCTTCAAAAGCTTTTTCTCCTTTCGCCAAATGGTATTTATATTTTAGATAGGGTGTGCGGTCGTTTTTTTCATTTCACGATAACTTTACAAGTGCGTTCGGAGGCCATTATTTTTTCAAAATTTTTAACTCGAGATTCTGGTAATTTTATTTAAACAGCATCTCTGGGGTTGCAAAATTAAAATTTTTAAAATTTGATGGCCCTTGTCACACATTTCGACAATCGGCTTTTATTTCTTTGGTGGTGCCATCATTAAAAAACAAGGGGATTTATTAAAAATAGTCATACATCCCATATGTTCTTATGGCAATTTTCTAATGAGTCAAATTGTTTTCAATTTTCTATACCGTAGGGCCACCTACAGGGTGTCACATTTTTGTTTCCGTTCTTGATTTTTGCACAATTTACTATACGCCAATCAAAACGTTTAAATTTGGCAAGCACCCACGTGTTTGCCAAATTTAAACGTTTTGATTGGCGTATATTAAATTTTGTAAAAATGAAGAACGGAAGCAAAAATGTGACATGCTGTATTTCGGGGCCAAAATCGTGAGCAAAATTAATCATCGTCAAAATTTTAACTCATCAGACAATTGTTTTAATGAAATGCTGCGTTAAGAGCTTATCCAGTGTATATCAATAATTTAAAATTCAAATTACAACTGTACTCATTCAGTATTATTAAAATAAAAACAAATATTTTGGTACAGTTAAAACTCATAACGAAAATTTACGTTCAGTATTAGCTAAATAGTAGCTCTACTATATTATATAGTCTATATACTCAAGCTATATATACTCAAGCTATTGAACAAAACCCATATTTTATTCACTATTACGAAAATCATTCACCCATTCGGTTACCTCCTATTTTAAGTTTCGCAACATTGCGGTATTTTTTGCTTTCATTTAAGATACAAAATCGACCCACTTTGGTGGCGCTCAAGAGCAAAATTTAAATGTTTGAAAAAAGTACCGTCGTCAACATTTTAGCGGTTAATTTTAGAGGCTAACTCAATGTAAATTCAGTTATAAGTTTCGGCTGTTTATAGTCAACCCTTTTCTTGGTAAATGTACTTCTTTTTTCCCGTATTTTTATGGGTGTTCCTAAAATGGGAATTTTTCGTTCGCATTTTTCAAATTAGGGGGAAAAGAGACGATATATCACAAAATAGTTCACCTTCTATTGTTACGTTTATTTAATAAATTCACTCAGTTATTCAATAACCTTTGAGATATTTTTATTTAATGCAGGAACAGAGCAAGCATGTCTTTCAATTCCACCGAATTTTATTCTAACCCGCAAACGAGAGCTAATGTTGCTTTTTCGCTTTAAGCGACCTCAATATTAGCAATTTGTAAGTTTCGAAATGTAAATTTATCATTTGTTTTTACCTCAAATGAATTGGTTGATTTCAAAGATAGGGAGCACCCTCATGAGGAAATTTAAAAAAAAAGACAAAAAGTATCAATGGTATATCACATACAGTATAACACATTTTGCTCCCGTTCTTGATTTTGAACAATTTACTATCCGCCAATCAAAGCGTTTAAGGGGGTGGTCGTCGCAAAATGAGGCTCTAGAAACAAATTTCCACAATTTTATTGGAATAGCTTTTTAGGGAAATATAGACAATTGCAAGCATTTTGATACATGGTCAGAAAGGCACTTTTTGATGGATTCAAAAATATTTTGTATGAAATAAGTTGAAATTTTTTGATTTATAAAAAACTGAGCGAGAAATTCGGACAAAACTCTATTCTGATCTGCACTGACTCTTCAGCTGCAGATTCATGTAGGTCTTGAATTTGTAACTTTTAAATTCAGGGAGGAGATACATTTTGGCCATTGGAAACCCCTTAAAATGCGACGACCACCCCCTTAAATTTGGCAAACACGTAGGCAGGGGTCGGCACAAGATTTCGAAATTTCCTGTCCTGTCTGAGGCAGGCAAATTTTCTGTCCTGTCCTAACCAGTCCTAGACAGGTATCTGTCCTGTCCTGAGGAGGGAAATTTCAATATTTTCTGTCCAGTCCTGTCCTAGGACACGTGTTTTTTTTTAATAATACTTTAGTACTAAAGGTTAACCATTTTAAGAATCTTACTAAACTATTCGGGTGAAATTTAGCACAAAATATGAATTCAGGTGCTGCGGTTAAATAATTGTAAGAATTAAAATTTTATATTTTTACTAAAGATATAATATATAAAAAAGTATGACCGCAGGATGATTTAATCCCTAAGGAGCAGGGTTACAAGTCCAGCAAACAACCAACTGAGCTACTGAGACATACTATGTAAACATATTATTTTAAGATTTAACTAGCGTACCCAGTGGGTACTACCCACCGATGGACCCAGAAAAAGCTGAAATTTTGCCATGGTACCTTTTTGGCTTAACTTAGCACCTCTGATGATCGAAAAATAATTTCGATAATTTTAACCCCTAACCACCAAAATATTTTCCCCGAAAATCAGGACTCATTTTATGCTTCGGAAGTTAAATACAAGTTTATGAGTAATTTGTTTATTTAATTATTTCAAATTTCGAATTCAGCTCTCTGAGGAGCATAGGACAGCCTACGATAATTTTTGAAAATTTTCAACTATATTTCTGAATTCCTTGGGGTCAATTTACCTAAATACGATTTTGTGAGAATTTTGTCTTATTTTAATACATTGTATATTTAGTGTGGACGCGATTGAGCCAAGTCAAAAAATGAAAGTTTTCAGATCATCTTAAAATCACCTCAACAGGATTATTGCAAAACACTGATAAACTGAAAGTTATTTTGAAAAAACCGTATTTTTTGGGTTTTTCAACTCTTTCAAGGGCTTAAAAAACATGTTTCAAGTCAAAATTTGCAATCGAATTAATGAACCTCGATCGGAATTCTTCGACTATACGATTCCGTTGTCAAAACAGCATATACTACAATTTTTTTCAGCCAATCAGAAGGAAGAACCAAAATTTCAAAAAAAACATCCATAATTTTTGCGTTTGAAAAAAATACTACTCAGTTCCTCAGTTTTTTTGTCCGATGTCCTATAACACGAAAAGGCTACGATGCGTCCACCCTATGTATGAGTTCTCAAATTTCGAATTTCAGAAAGTCTAGGACAGCCTATGATCATTTTTGGAAATTTTCATCAAGATTTTCGAAATCTTTGGGTTGATTTACCCTAGGCAAAAAATATTGATGCTTAGCGCCCATGCAAAGTTTGGCCGAAATCCGCGGTGGGTACGCTATGATTTAACCTCAAAAAATATATTATTTTCAGTGAAAAATTTTTCACAGGACAGAAATTAGGACAGGTTTTATTATTTTCTGTCCTTATCCTGTCCTCGGGCCTAGGACAGAAATTAGGACAGGTTTTAATATTTTCTGTCCTGTCCTGAATTTCAGAACAGGACAGGTATTGCCGACCCCTGCACGTAGGTGCTTCCAAAATTTAGTAATACATGTAACATGTAGTAAATTTTGCAAAAATAAGAACGGGAGCAAAAATGTGACACCCTGTATATCAGAGACGGACCGTCTCAGACGGGTCATGGTAGAAAAAAATCATGAAATTTCACTATAAAAAATCAAGGAAACTGCCATTTCGGAGTGTGCGAGTTAAAATAATTTGGTCAATTTAAAAAAAAAATACACGTAATACGTGTCACGTATAAATGCAAGTCACGGAAGCAAACCACTGGCATGCCATGGCATAGTCCCTGCTTAACATTTTTTATAAAATATTGCGAAAGAGTTTTATTGTGCCGAATCCGCCGACGGCGGACCGCCGTAGTCGAAGAACCCTGGACAAAAGTGGGAATTCTGGTCATAGAATCTATTAAACAAAGCTTTCTTATACATTTTTTAGAAGGTAGTTTTAGATATTTGAAAATCGTAAAGAAACTTAAAAGTCTGTCTGTAGACGATTATTAGCTTTTCATCGTCACCGGAAGGTAACGATTTTCTTTCAAAAATGTGCGAGACTCGCTCTGCCAGTTCAAAGTCACAAATAGTTGTTCCATCTCAAACTGAGAGAAACTATGATTAACGGTTAATCTAAGGTTATCAAACTTTTAGCTGGACATTTTTTGTGAGTTTTTAGCTCGCACATTTTTGGAAATCGGTGACGATAAAAACTTAATAATCGGCCACAGACATTAGTAATGTCACATTACCACTATTTTATATTTTCTAGTTCTGTATACCAACTTAACGATTAAAGATGACCCTAATTTTTTAAAATTTTGATCATTTTTTTGTTCGAGATATGCATATAGATATGCAAAAAAAATTAAATGAAAACTCAAGGGGCTGAAAATTTTATGGCGACACTTCAAGTGACAATGTCAAAATCTCAGTTTTTGAGAAAATTCTAGAGTTCGAAAAATAAAAATTTCGGCCTTACAGTAGTTCGATACTTCAGCTTTACATAATCTCAAGAATTTTCAACTTTTTTTTGTGTTTTTTGAAGACGCTGAAAATTTTTCTATATTTGAAATTACCGGTTTTTAATTCGGTTTACTGGTAAAATGCCATTTAGTATAAATTTCAAAATCATACGTATGACTTGCAGCCGAGGTTCATTCCAGCCATACTAGATAGAAGTTTGTAGATCCCACCGTATTTATGTGAAAGACATTCGAAAACACATTTCATACCGTTGGGAACCCCCTTAAGCCGGAAATTGCACAAAAGCTCGTCTTAATCTCTTACAAATGTTCTGGAGAATACTTGATAAGAATTTGAGCCATTTTGCAAATATATCTTCGGAGGAGATAGATTTTGAAGTCTGAAATTGTGAAAAATCGTCGGTTATTTGGCGTTATAGAATTGTTCAGTCGCCGCCGGCAACTCGCCGGATCGATAAAAGCTTGTCTTTAAAAGATACTACCGTTACGTGATCTATGAAAATTTGAGCTCAATTTTATATATACCGTCTCGGAGGAGATAGATTTTTCAGTTTGAAAATGTCACCTTGTTACGATACTGTACCTATTGGTGTAATGGTCAAAAATAATTTGTGATGTATTTTTTCGCAATATTAAGGATAGATCTACAAATTAGCATTTTCGGTTTTTCTCATAAGCTCTTAGTTTTCAGTATTTAACCGAGAAATTGTCAAATCAGAGTCGTATACCCCCTTAACGTTTAATGAAGTTGATTTTTAACCAATGAGAAGCCCGGATTTTTTTGGAATTTTCGTTATTTTGTTCTTGAAAAATTTTGAACAAATACTTTTTTACTTTTCCATACGTAAAATTCCGATGCTGAAAAACCTGTAACACCCAGGGTGTTACACCCTATCCTCTTTCAATTTTTATCGTTTTATTTTCTTTTGTGTCAGGCTCCAGAGCAGCAATACCAATAATCCATTAGATCCATTTTTTCAACATTTTGTTTTAAGGAGGTGGGTGTCGTAATTTGGTACCTTTCAATCTCGCCTCAGAATAATTGCCTTCGTCTAACGATTCCATATATCTATTACTTAAAATTTAAAGACCACAGCACCAGGTGCTGAGTCAATTCCCTAACACCCAAGCGTTTTTTCAAAGCTATACTTCTATTAGGCCCCACATACAACGCGTCTGAAAATTCACACAGAGTACGGGATGAATGAGTTAACTAATATTTTTGGCCCATTTCTTTGAATTTCGCTCTTGTATTTTCTGGGAATTATCCCTCTTGAACACCGATTTTTACAATTTTTCGTCTTCAAACTGACTTTTTTAGACGGATGTTCAGAATAAGACCGTTTTTCGACTAAGGAACATAAATATAGTGTCGTCAATATGTTTGGCTCGGATTTTTGACTTTTTTTCTAGAATTCTAGAAACTTGACTTTAACTGGAAATGAAAAGTTCGAAAAAAAGGTCCTCCGATTTGAAGCAAGGTACCACCAAGTTAAAGATGAGATTTCACTGATCAAAAAATTGGCTAACAGCTAATCGGAATTTTGAACCAATCAGCGTCAAATTCGATAATTAGGTTGAAAATTTTTGCTTAAAAATATTGAAATTTCTAAAATTCGATTTGGACATTTTCGAAAATTTTAATTTCATGCATCGTTTTCGACGGGTTATAGTCTATGACTCATAGAGACCAAAAAAATCTTGATATAGGGGTGAATTACCAGTTTCTTGTGTTACAAAAACTCAAAGAATCCGTACTGAGGGGTTGAGGTTCGCATATAAATCTCCCGGTACTGATCCTACTCATACCGCATAAGTTATGCCTATCACTGTGCTCTAGTGCAGTCAGTGAAATTCCCCAACTACCTTTATGACTCATAATCATGACGTTGCGTTTTTCACAACATATTTTTCATTCAGACCAATTTGGAGTCAAGAGAAGGTAAACCTTTTCTTGGCCCCACCAAGGCAATTAGTGGCATTTAGTGGCTACGCATTCTAAACGAAAAGTGATAAAGGAATATAGTAAGGACAAAAAAAGACGATTGGCCAATTTGGGGTCAAGAAAAGGTTTCCCGAGATTCCATGGGTCAACTTTAGTCATAATCGATATTAATGCATCATAAATTAATTCTATAAAGGGCTAAAAAAGAGCGACCCCCGGTGAAACGCTAAATAACGAAACACAAAATTTCAGCGAAAATTGAACAGAAAAAATTGTCTGTCAAAAGCAAAATTTCGAGAAACTGGTTCTAATGGATTGTTGGTATTGCTGCTCTGAAGCCTGACACAAAAAATACCTTATTTTTGTTATAGTTAAGTGCCGAAGATATACTTTTGTAATCCTAGAATGAGCCCTTAGGAATCATCGACGAACGAATTCGTCCGTTTAGGTTTAAGGCTTGATTAGTTCTATTGATTCAATTCAAGTTTACTGAGTTGTCGTTGCTATTGAATGATTATCTACGTATAATTAGTAGTCTAACGAGATTTTACCGGTACATTTTGTTCTTGAACTCTAATTTAGAGTCTCTAGAGCATAATTAAACCCAGAAATACCAAGTAAACCCATAAAATAAACTTGCTGAATTCATTATTGATAAAACAGTTATTAATCTCTGAAATCCAGACTTATCATTTTTGAGGAATGCTTACTAAATATTATGATTCGACCAAAAATACACAAAAATCTCTAGCCCAAGCAATGACGTATAATAGCGTGGAAGGGGATCTACTGTTCTTCAGATTCAAGTTAGCGTTTGACCAATAAGGATTTTGAAAATTTGATTCAAACGCGAGCGTAAATCTGGAGATCCTTTCTTAGATATCAAAGATTGGGATCCCTAGGCCTTTACTTTCGCGTTCTTATTCGTCATTGCGATCGAATTAGGATATTTGTAAGTTCCAAAATCGCTACGAAAATGAAAAAGTTGGATTTAATTATTATCATGCAAAAGAGATTTACTCATTTATAGTTACTGTTGCATTTATTATATCCCTTTATCACACTTTGGTTAGAAAATGACGTTGGAAGATTTTTCTAGTATAATTTAGACTAGAAAAATCTTCCAACTTC
>SCLH01000093.1:160498-173524 GCA_004367855.1 Oikopleura vanhoeffeni | reverse complement strand
TTCAAATATTTAGGATTTGTACTCTGAGGTCCGGTAATCCATATAATAAATCTCCGGTTACCGGTGAACCGTTAGTCCGATGAAAAAGAAAAATTCTCGATTGAGCATTTTTAGTTGGCAGTACAATGCAAAAAAACGGTTCTCGATATCGCCTATGGACCATAGGCTATGGTTTTCCCGTAATCGTCATGACTAGGGTGGGTTGACCTAAAAAAAACTACCTTTAGGTATTTTTTTTTAAAGGAACATCCCTATCCAAGACGATTACGAGAAAACCATAGGCGATATCGAGAAACGGTTTCCTGCATTCAGCTGCCAGTGTACTTTTTTAGTTGGCAGTTGAATGCAAATGACCGTTTCTCGATATCGTCTATGGTTTTCCCGTAATCGTCATTAAAAGGGGTAGCCCACCTAAAAAAATTACCTGAGCCATCATGGCTTCTTCTTAAAAACAAGCCATTTTTGTGGCTTATCACAGCGTTCTTTTGGTGAGAGTATCGATAGCGTCGTAACTTACGTAAGGGAACAGCGCCCAAAAAATGGCACTTCCTGTATTTTTGATACTGAACATGATCCGAGATGTTTTTTAAGTTCAAAATTTCTTCATGAGCGTGCTCCCTGTCTTTGAAATCAACCACTGTGTGCGGCATGTTTAATTTGCAGGTTACATAATTTGACTTTTATAAACGAAATTAATGAAGGCCTTAATTTGGCGATAAAACCCCTTAATTTCTCAGAAATCCTGCTCATTTAACTTAAAATAATTTAGCTGGAGCTTTTCTTGCTAAATTTATTATTTACAACAGAAAAGAGGCATGACTTAATTTCAGCAGGTAATCTTCCCTTTTTTCGGCCTCAAAATTTTCCTCTTTCCTTTTTGGATACATTTTATGCTCAATAAACTTGGTCTCTTCCCATTTTTGCAAGCAAATTTACATCCAAAGGGATGACAATCGAAACCAACTCCTGCTCCAAACTTGTATTTAGATTGTTTGCTCAGATCTCCACAATTTGTCAGAGTATTTTTAATTCCAGCAAAGCCAGTCTCCAAAATTTCTTTGGCGTTAGTCGGTTTCATAGAATTCTGAGGTTTCGTACGGATTTTTGATTTACATGAAAACTTTAAATAAACATTTGTTTTATTCATAAGAATATTTTTCAACGTTTCGACTTTATTATGTCATTTTCAAGAAATAGGTTTGAGTTAAAGCGGAAAAAATGTATTTCAAAGGATTTTTAATTTATAAGTCTTGGTTAACTGGTTTTGACTCCGCATATTAAGGGGAGGCTCAATATCTTTATACCTTGAATTAATCTAAAAGATGTGGGTGAAAGAGAGAAGCGGCTCATGAGTGGCTAGAAGGGGTTAGGAGTGTTAGGCTTGGTCCCTCCTCATATATTAGATTAATCAAAAAGTGTGATAAAGGGATATGTCGATGTTTCTTTCGAAAATTGATGTTGGGCATTTTCGGCGATATTGTCACTTTGAGCGATACTGGGACCGAAATAAATTTCTTCGTTCAAAATTGAAAAAACGTGTGGACACTCTAAATGACGTCATAATTAGAATTTTTTCAATTTCATAACGTGTTTAATAATAGATTCAAATGAAGTAAAATATCAAAATGTACATAATTGTATGTAGATAAATGTATTGTACATACAAAATGTAAATGTACATAAAATGTATATAATTACGTACTTCACCGAACGCAATCATATGAAAATTGAAAAAAGTAGATTTGGGAAATTAAATCTTGAAATATTTGGGCACTGGCAGGAATTTAGCTGAAAATCGTGAAATTGCGTAGGTATTTTTCGACGATATTGGCAAATTCGGGGTCGACGGGGCCTCTCCCTGTATCACCAGAAGTCACTGCAATATGGGCGAAAAAAAATTGGGGGGGGACTCGCGTCTTTGTGATGTGTGGTTCTCGCACTAGAGGGTCCAAACAATTCTCTGACTACTTTTTGAAATTGTGCGTCAATACAGTAGATAACCTCAAAATTATTGCAATGCAAATTTTAAAGTAATCGTTGTGAAAATATCACCAAAGATTTCCCGAAGTCATATATATTTCTAATGACGGTATAAGCAACCATGGGCAATTTTGTAGACGAGGAGCATAATAGAGCAAAAAAAGCTCCTTTTTTTAATCCATAACTTATGTTTTTGGAGGAGCCTCGAAGTTGAATATTTCTCGAAAAATTTACTTAAATAATTTACTTAAATTATTTTTTTTATTTTTATCAAATTTGGACAATTTAGGAGCTAACTATCATGTGAAATATGTTAAAATGGGTTAAGGACTTAATTTATTTTTCGTCGATATCGATTTCGGAAGAGCCGAAAAGAAAAAAACGGATTTTTACTGCACCAAAAATTATTATGCTTAAAATAAAGTTAAAATACAGTTAAATTGGATAATACCACGTACCTCTGTCATTGCTTTCGGCTTGAAAACCTTTTTGGCTGGGAAGCATTTGACCGTTTTTTGAGATGGTTGCTTTGTTTTGTCCGTACATTCAAGTCTGCAAACATTTTTCGAACACCGAGCCAATAATCCATTAGGAAAATTAAAATTTCTCAAAACTGGCCCGCAAGCCGTCATCGGTCCACTGTTAAAAGTTGGAAATGGCTTGTCTTTCGAAGTCGTTTTAGTGGGTAGAGATGGAAGATTTCCTCGCTGAAAAAGCCCATTTGAAGATTCTGAAGTTGTTGTAGAAAAACTTGGATTACAGTAGATATTCGTTCTACGCTGAATATTCCATTGATTTCCTGGCTGGCAGATCATACTATCAGGGTTTCCATACATTACGCCAAACGGGCAGACGACTTTACATGTTCTGAAGAGGGATAAAATGAAAAAATTAAAAACTTAGAATTTGAAAAATATTCAAGCCATCCTGAATTGAAAAACTGCGTTCTAAAGAATCTAACTGTTTTTAAGTTGATTTAAAAAGTAAAGTAAAAAAGTAAAATGTTGATTATCAGTGTGTATTCTCGGTCATATCCTGTTCAGAGTGAGTGTGTTCAAAAATAGTAAGAATGTACTAGACTGGGAAATAACCGTCTCTGATTGGCCGACAGGCGGCCTCTACACTCATTCATTGCTCTAAATTCATATTCTACACCACACTGATATCTCTCTCTCCGGATTTTGAACGCAGTCATTGAAATACATCTCCTTCGAAGATAGATTTGCAAAATGCCTTAAATTTCAAAGCAGTGAACATTCCTAAGAGCATAAGCGGAGCTTTTCTGCTTAAATCCAAAATATGATTTTTTTTTCAATTTCAAAAAAAGTTTCGAAAAAAATTTCACGTAAATATTCTTTGGCATAAAATAAATTTTTTGGAAATTTTCAATTTCGTCGGCCTAATTTTTAAATAAAACTTTTTTTGTGGTTCTTAATTTTAAATAAAAATTTATAGCAAAATTAAAAGACAAAATCACATGGTCGTTAACAAAATCAATTATCCCTTAGCTTGAACTTTCGTCACAATTTATTTCTGCTGAATGTCCTATCCGGAAAACTTTTCTTGGTGGGGGACAACCAAATTTTGCAGTTATAGTCGAAATTCCTAGAATAAATTTTAAATTCTATTTTTCTTATTTCAAAAATTAAAAACCATACCTAAAAATAATAAAAGTTTCTTCGTCATTTCTTCTAGTTAAATTTATGTAAAAAACTGACTGAGCATTTTGTTTAAATAAGGCTTAGATTGATTCTTGCGGTCAGTTATCGTCGAAATCCAATTATATAAGCAGTTCGTTAAAAAAATTAGCTAAGTGGTTAATTTTCAATTTTATAGTCTAATTTGTATACAAAAATTTCAAGAGAATAATCTGGATATTATCTAATGGTTCATTTCAAGGATAGGGAACACACTTTATAAGAATATAAAAATTCTGACATCATTTTTGTCCTCATGAAAATATTTTCGTCAATTTATAATGTTTTGCTCTCTACCGCTACTGAGAGCGAATTAAAAAACAGAAAGGACGACGCGTATTGTTTTTAAGATTCCAAATATTTTTTCATATTTTCTATTCATAATATCAAGAGCCAGAACAAAGCTGTACAAATTTTGCAGTTGTTGCCCTTCATGATGAAATAAAAAACGTTCTAGACACGTGACGGGCCTAAAATTTCGGCTGGCCGACTCATTTTTGAGCCTTAAGAGAGTGGGCGTCGATATCTCACTTCACGGATTATACTTTTTGATATACCTATTTTGTAGAGAATTTTCTGCCAAGTTTTTTCACTTATCAGATTTTTTTTTGGTTTTGAGATTTTTTCAAAGATTTTCGGGGGTTGAAATTAGAGGTTAAATTAAAGGTGACTATAATTGAGATTTCTCAGATAACTTTTTTGATTGCCCTATTTTGTAGAAATTTGTCACTGGAGTTTTTTAACTCCCCGGATTTTTTCTGATTTGAATTTTTTCAAATGAAGTAGGTTTTAGAAAAATTTAAAGTTCAGAATTTCAACAAAAACTAGGAAATTCGCAAAGTCGTTTCTGAAGACTCTGGAGACAAAAATCGTAAAAGCTCCCATTTGAACCTTATTCAGCCTTTGCGGTGAATTTGAAGCACAAATTAAAAAATTCTACGTATTTTAAAAGAAGGAGTAGGCTTTTTGCGCGACGGCTCCAAATAAGCTGTTTTGACCACTAGAGGCAAAATTTTGTAAAGGGCTTCCATTTGGTGATGAGTAATTATATATACCATTTAAATTGCAAATATCAATAAAAAGTGATGAGAGATGAATGAGGAGTAGGCTTTTTAGTGCTTTTGGGACGCCCTACTGAAATTCATTTTTTGAGCGTAGGTTGAAGTATCAGATGACTTGAATAGTACGACAACTTCTCAAGAGTTGTACTACGTATTTTGAAAAATTAATTATTCTGGAGCCGGGTTTCTCAAGAAACTTCACTTGAAAATGTGTAAAAAAGAGCCCAATTATCGACGCCCACTCTCTTAATTCACAAGATGTATAATTTTAGTTACCAAAATTCGAAAATTTCGTCGACAGTGTGTTCCCTATCTTTGAAATCAACCAATACAGTTTTAGACTACGTCTGAAGAAACTGAAGTAGTTTATCGGTCATTTGACGCGATCATGCAGAATTTTCAGAGCCCTTTTCTTATCAAATTGATAAGGGGCTATTTATAGATCAGTCACGATCACTTTTTATTGATATCAAAGCGTGAGAAATTTTCCAAGTTGACCTGAAGTTATTCAGTATTTAGATCTCATCGCCAAAAAATCGTTCCCTTGTCTATTATTTTTCTCTGGGTTAACTCTTGTACAAATGTTCAAGCTATTTTAAGGCAGTAACCGACGCCTTTCAGTGTTTTTAACACCTGTTGTTTGATGAGGAAGAGTCGTACGATGTTGAAATTACAGTATGTTAGAGATAAATGTCTGAATTTGTCGAAAAAAATATNAGAGATTTTTTTGCTAAATTTATTTTTCACAGAAAAGAGGCTGATTAATTTCCAGCAGTAATTTCCTTTTTTTCGCTCAAAATTTCCTCTTTTTTGGATACATTTTAATGCAATAAACTGGTCTCTTTCCCTTTTTGCAGCAAATTTACATCAAAGGGATGACAATCGAAACCAACTCTGCTCCAAACTTGCTTATTTAGATGTTTGCTCAGATCTCACAATTTGTCAGAATATTTTTTATTCAAAAGCAGTCTCCAAAATTCATTTGGCTTAGTCGTTTATAAATTCTGAGTTTCTACGATTTTGATTATACATAAAACTTAAATAACATTGTTTTATTTCATAAATATTATTTCAACGTTCCGACTTTATTATGTCATTCTCAAGATTGTTCGGGATCGTTAGAAATAGTGTTTGGTTAAGCGGAAATGTATTTCAAGGAATTGTTTAATTTATAAGTCTTGGTTAACTCGCTTTTGACTCCGCATATTTACAGGGGAGGCTCAATATCTTTATACCTTGAATCAATCTAAAAGATGTGCGTGAAAGAGAGAAGCGGCTCATGAGTGGCTAGAAGGGGTCTAGGAAGTGTTAGGTTGGTCCCTCCTCATATATTAGATTAATCAAAAAGGTGATAAAGGGATATCGCGAATGTTTTTTCCGAAAATTTGGCGATGTTGGGCTTTTCGCGATATTGTCACTTTGAGCGATACTGGGACGAAATAAATTTTCTTCGTTCAAAATTTGAAAACGTGTGGAGACATCTAAATGAAGTCATAATTAGAATTTTTTCAATTTCATAACGTGTTTAATAATAGATTCAAATGAAGTAAATAATCAAAATGTACATATTGTATGTAGATAAATGTATTGTACATACAAAATGTAAATTGTACATAAAATGTATATAGTTAAGCTACTTCACCGAACGCAATCATATGAAATTGAAAAAAGTAGATTTGGGAATTAAATCTTGAAATATTTGGGCACTGGCAGGAATTTAGCTGAAAATCGTGAAATTGGTAGGTAATTTTCGACGATATTGGGCAAATTCGGGTCGACGGGCCTCTCCTCGTATCACCAAGAAGTCTGCAATATGGCGAAAAAAATTGGGGGGGGGGACTCGCGTCTTTTGATGATGTGTGGTTCTCGCACTAGAGGGTCCAAACAATTCTCTGACTAATTATTTTGAAATGTGCGTCAATACAGTAGATAACCTCAAATTATGCATGAAATTAAAGTAATCGTTGGTGAAAATTCACCAAAGATTTCCCGAAGTCATATATATTTCTAATGAGGTATAGCACACCATGGGCAATTTTGTAGACGAGGAGCATAATAAGAGCAAAAAAGGCTCCTTTTTTTAATCCATAACTTATGTTTTGGAGGAGCCTCGAAGTTGAATTATTCTGAAAATTTACTTAAATAATTTACTTAAATTATTTTTTTTTATTTTCTATCAACTTTGGACAATTTAGGAGCTAACTATCATGTGAAATATGTTAAAATGGGTTAGGACTTAATTTATTTTTCGTCGATATCGATTTCGGAAGAGCCGAAAGAAAAAAGGGATTTTTATATATGCTAAACCAAAAATTATTAAGCAATAAGTTAAATACAGTACAGTTAAATTGGATAATACCACGTACCCTCTGTCATGCTTTCGCTTGAAAACCTTTTTGGCTGGGAAGCATTTGACCGTTTTTTGAAGATGGTTGCTTGTTTTTGTCTCGTACATTCAAGTCTGCAAACATTTCGAACACCGAGCAATAATCCATTAGGAAAATTAAATATCTCAAAAATGGCCGCAAGCCGTACGGTCCTGTTAAAAGTTGGAAATGGCTTGTCTTTCGAAGTCGTTTTAGTGGGTAGAGATGGAAGATTTCTTCGCTGAAAAAGCATTTGAAGATTCTGAAGTTGTTGTAGAAAAACTTGGATTACAGTAGATATTCGTTCTACGCTGAATATTAATTGATTTCCTGGCTGGCAGATCATACTATCAGGGTTTCCAATACATTAGCCAAACGGGCAGACGACTTTACATGTTCTGAGAGGGATAAATGAAAAATTAAAAACTTAGAATTTGAAAAATATTCAAGCCATCCTGAATTGAAACTGCGTTCTAAAGAATCTAACTGTTTTTAAGTTGATTTAAAAAGTAAGTAAAAAGTAAATGTTGATTATCAGTGTGTATTCTCGGTCATATCCTGTTCAGAGTGAGGTGTGTTCAAAATAGTAAGAATGTACTAGACTGGGAAATAACGTCTCTGATTGGCCGAAGGCGGTCTTACACTCATTCATTGCTCTAAATCTTATTCTAACACACTGAACATCTCTCTCTCCGGATTTGAACGCAGTCATTGAAATACATTCCTTCGAGATAGATTTGCAAATGCCTTAAATTAAAGCAGGAGAAGATAAGCGGAGCTTTTTCGCTTAAATCCAAAATATGATTTTTTTTCAATTTCAAAAAAGTTTCGAAAAACAATTTCACGTAAATATTCTTTGGGCATAAATAAATTTTTTGGAATTTTATTAATTCGTGGTTAATTTTTAAATAAAACTTTTTTGTGGTTCTTAATTTTAAATAAAAATTTATAGCAAAATTAAGACAAATCACATGGTCGTTAACAAATAATTATCCTTAGCTTGAACTTTCGTCACAATTTTATTCTGCTGAATGTTCTATCCGGAAAACTTTTTTTTGGTGGGGGACAACAAATTTTGCAAGTTATGTCGAAATTCCTAGAAAAATTTTAAAATATATAATACGCTTAATAAATAATAAATATCCTGAATGTCTTTTGTATATATCTTGTAGATTATAGTAATTTAGAATGACATGAAGATATATAATTAAATGTTTAATGGACGGTGCTATGATCTTGCGGTCAGTTTCGTTCGAAATCCAATTATATAAGCAGTTCTTAAAAAATTAGCTAAGTTGGTTAATTTCAATTTTATAGTCTAATTGTATACAAAATTTCAAGAGAATAATCTGGATATTATCTAATGGTTCATTTCAATGGATAGGGACCACCTTTAAGTAAATATAAAAATTTGACATCATTTTTGTCCTCATGAAATAATTTCGTCAATTTATAATGGTTTTGACTCTCTACCGGCTACTGAGAGCGAATTAAAAACAAAAAAAGGACGACGCGTATTGTTTTTAAGATTCCAAATATTTTTTCATTATTTCTATTCATATATATAAGAGGAACAAAGCTGTACAATTTTTGCAGTTGTTGCCCTTGCATGATGAAAATAAAAACGATTCTAGACACGTGACGGGCGCTAAAATTTCGGCTGGCCGACTCATTTTTGATCCTTAGAGAGTGGGCGTCGCATTTCACGGATTATACTTTTATGATATCCTATTTTGTAGAGAATTTTCTGCAAGTTTTTTCACTTATCAGATTTTTTTTTGGTTTTGAGATTTTTTCAAAGCTTTTTTCGGGGGTTGAAATTAGAGGTTAAATTAATGGTGACTATAATTGAGATTTCTCAGATAATTTTTTGATTGCCCTATTTTGTAGAGAATTTGTCACTGAGTTTTTATACTCCCGGATTTTTTCTGATTTGAATTTTTTTCAAATGAAGTAGGTTTTAAGAAAAATTTAAAGTTCAGAATTTCAACAAAAACTAGAAATTCGCAAAGTCGTTTCTGAAACTCTGGAGACAAAATCGTAAAAAGCTTCCATTTGACCTTATTCAGCCTTTGCGGTTGAATTTGAAGCACAAATTAAAAAAATTCTACGTATTTTACGGTAGAGGGAGTGGCTTTTGCGCGAGGCCAAATAAGCTGTTTTGACCACTAGAGGAAAATTTTGTAAAGGGCTTCCATTTGGTGATGAGTAATTATATATACATTCTAAATTGCAATATCAATAAAAAGTGATGAGAGATGAATGAGGAGTAGGCTTTTTAGTGCTTTTTGGGACCTACTGAAATTAATTTTTTGAGCGTAGGTTGAAGTAATGATGACTTGAATAGTATCGACAACTTCTAAGAGTTGATTACTACGTATTTGAAACAATTAATTATTCTGGAGCGGGTTTCCAGAAACTTCATTGAAAATGTGTAAAAAGAGCCCAATTATCGACGCCCACTCTCTTAATTCACAAGATGTAACATTTTAGTTAAAAATTCGAATTTGGTCGACAGTTGTGCTTCCTATCTTGTGAAATCAACCAATACAGTTTTAGACTACGTCTGAAGAAACTGAAGTAGTTTATCCGGTCATTTGACGGATCATGCAGAATTTTCAGAGCCTTTTCTTATCAAATTGATAAGGGGCTATTTATGATCAGGTCACGATCATTTTTTATGTATCAAAGCGTGAGAATTTTAAGTTGACTGAGTTTTCAGTATTGATCGTTCATCGGCCAGAAAATCGTTCCCTTGTCGTATTATTTTTCTCTGGGTTAACTCTTGTACAATGTTCAGGCTATTTTAGAGGCAGTAACCGACGCCTTTCAGTGTTTTTAACACCTGTTGTCTGGATGAGAGAAGAGTCGTACGATGTTGATATACAGTATGTTAGAGTATATGTTGAATTTGTCGAAAAAAATTTAAAAAGTTTTTTGTTGGGCGGTACCGGTAGTAGTACTGGTCCAAAAAGTCGATTTTCGGCTTTTTACCGATAAAACCATTTTGCAAGGAAATCTAGAATTTTTTTTATTCTCCGTACGCCACTAATCTATTGGTTTTTCTCTGGTACTATGGAGTCAGAAATTCGGATTTAGAGGTCTATTTGTTCGAATCGATGAATTTACACGTTTAAATTTGCGATTTCGGTATCTTCAGCCTGTTAACAATCATTTCCAGGACTGTTATCAAAAACTTTCCCACAAGAATGTCATTTTTGCAATCAATTGAGACGTGGTACTATGAGCTCGGTTTTGTCTCATCTGATATTAGTTTATTGATGTACACACTGTTTCAAGCAGTTCAGGTACTTCACAAAATAACGTCAAATTTCACCATCTATAAGTATTGTTGAAAATTTTTTTGAGATTTTAATTTTTTTTTTAGTGGAGTTTTTTACAAGAATAATGCAAGGCTCCTGAAGGCAGTCATAATTACAGGTTTTTGATCATAGGCGTTCGGAATAATAGCATAAATATGAAAAAATACATTGGGAAAAGATTCGAATTTCGATTTTTTTTTGGTGCCAAATACAAAATTTTTTGAATGCAGATTAAATTAGAGTATATCTTCCTGTATGGATTCGAGATAAGGCCTCCGTCGGTTATCTTAGAGCTAACTTTAAGAGCGTAGTGTGAGTCACAACTGTGTGACACTGTAAGTGGTCACGAAAAAAAGTAAGACTGAAAAGCTGAATATATGTACTAAACCAGGGCAGGGGGTTTTTTAACATCAGAATTTTTTAACAAAAGGTTTTTCAAACAAAATTTTTTAACAAACATTTTTTCAACAAAACATTTTTGAACAAAAACACCGCAAAGCATTTTTTAAAAACAAAAATGGGCATTTTTAAAAAAAACCACTTTATTAACCAAAAAAAAACATTTTAATAAGAAAAAACTTTTTTAACAACAAAACATTTTTTACCAAAAAAACATTTTCTAACAAAACAACATTCTTTTTAACAGACACAATAACATTTTTTAACAAAAATACACACATTTTTTTAACAAAAACAAAACATTTTAACAAAAAAATTTAATGAAGAAAAAATAAAATAAAAATTAATGTGACGGTTTTTTTGTTTTAAAACCAAAAACATATATATGTAATCAATAATTGATATACATTGGTTTTTATCAGACAAAAAAATCATGTTATATGATAAACAAAAAATCAATTTTTTAACAAAAAACTATTGTTCCCATATAAAATGTTGAACTCTTTTAAGACTTTTTTAGAACGCTTTAAAAGCATTGCTATTATTTTTTTAGTTTAATATTCATTAATTATCCAAATCGTTTAGTAAACTTTGTATATTTGGACGACCTAAATAATGATTGGGTCTGCAAGGCTAAAACGGCGTAAATTTGCAAGAAATATGATATTCATTTTTATTCGTAGAAAAGAAAAAAATTATTAGAATAGCAATATTATGATATATTAGAGCATAATTCACGCGAGATATGAAATATTTCGTTCGTCTCATGACGTGTGTATAGGATTAGATATAATAAAAAATTTTTATCTCTTTCTCATTGTAAATATTAATGTGTTTATGTTTTTTAATTATCAAAAAATTTGAAGAATAAAATTTTCGATTGTTATTTAATGGGATTTTATACTAAAAATAATAATTTTTATATCTAGATGTTACTCTAAGTATTTGGATTAAATATATCTTGCTAATGTCTTGTAATCTTGATTCTAAAGTTGAAAAATGCCTGTTTGACTGCTGATTCAATATAAAGTTGGATGTTGTTGACTTTGAATTCAATATGAGATTAGGGTCGAAAATAGTAGTATAAGTAGGTTTTTAATTTTCGAAAAAAAAAATTCTGAAATTTTCTTAGATTCTATAAAAATCGCGGGTATTTATTCAGGAACAGAATTTGACTGCGCATAGAAACCATAACTATTAAAGGATAGCGAATAGTGGAGGCATAAAACTGCATGAACTCGCAATTTGTAAGAAAGTGTTATTTTTCACGAAAAATTTGCTTACTGATGCCCAAATGAAATTTGAACTAGCGCTCAGGGTAGCCAAAAACAGCCATTTTGAGGATTTATCAGCTGTTTGTAGGCAACTAACGAAAAATAAATTAATCTGAGCGCAGAATTTTTTTAACTAGAAAATTTAGGTATGCTCACAAAAATCAGAAAAATTATGTCAAATACATGCGCTAAATGAAATTGAAACAGATAAAAATCGAAAAAATGACTATTTTGGGCGGTAAAATACCGGTACGATCATACAAAGCTAGGAACCTCTAATTTTCTCGCCTCCAACCCTAATTTTTTTCCTGACAAAGAAGTTTTTTGCACGGTTTTATTATCCCGTGTATACTGGGCACGAGTTTTCACATTTTTTAATAAAATGTTTTCCCCATTCTGTACTTTATTAATAATCCATAATTGTAAATTATTTTTCAAAACACTGATAGATGCAACCGAGATATATTCTTGATATTCTTGTGTAAGGATTTTCACCATCCAACAAATGTGTGTACTTATGATGAGTTTGAAACTCAATTTCGATCAAACAGATATCAATTCACACTTAAAAAAGACAAGTTTCAGATTGTCCTCATTTTGCTCTCTAGTGGCTCCTGTGGTCACTTTGGAACATTTTAAGTGTCATTATCGACTTCCCTGATAAAAATTTACTCATGAGGCCAACAAAAAAATAGTCCAGCAAATTCTTCGCATTTTCTCTCTAGAAGCTGTTGTGGTAACTTTTGGTCATTTTAATTGTCATTTTTGGCATCCCTGATACAAATTGACAATATATTTAGTGCAGCATATGCTTTGAATTTGGCCTGGGTAGATTGGGAAATTTTTTGTTGAAAAATATTTTTATTTGTGAAAAAATGTTTTTTTTGTTAAAAAATGTTTTTATTTGTTAAAAAATGTTTTTTTTT
>SCLH01000093.1:133843-159660 GCA_004367855.1 Oikopleura vanhoeffeni | reverse complement strand
AAAACATAAACAATTGATTTGGTGCATTTTTATGACATAATAACTGCAGAAAATGTAGGAACCGGGATACCCTTAAAAAATGTTTTCTGTTAAAAAATTTGTTTTTTGTTAGAAAATGTTTTTTTGGAAAATATTTTGTTAATAAATCTTTTTTGTTAAAAAATGTTTTCCCCTAAACGAGCCCCCTAAAAACAATTGATCAAGTATGAAATGGAGGGTTGGCAGTAAAACGGCAAAAAGCGAAAACGGCAAAAAATCACTATTTTGGCATTTTCGGTCTAGAAAACTTAATTTTTCAAAAAATTATTTGATTCGTGTGCATAGGCAGGCATGCCTTAGAGCGCGATTTAGATCCGAAAAAAAACTTGAAAAAACTTTTTGGACGGAAAAAATCTGAAAGTTTCACCGAAAGAAGATTTTTCTCAAAAAAAGCCTGTTTCACCTAATCAGCTTCACCAGAATGTGTATAATGCAATTTGCGATTCGAAAATATACTTATTGGATCTAAATCGCGCAGCGCGATTCGCGCTCTGAAATACATGAATCGAATAATTTTTGTAAAAATGAAGTTTTCTTGACCGAAAATGCCAAAATAGTGATTTTTTGTGGTTTTCGTTTTTTGCCGTTTAACGGCCAACCCGAAACGGAGGTACCATTTTCTCCTCGATTAAATAACCGATCAACTTCATTTACGCGTGAAATAAGGTGAATTATCAAAGTGCAATAAAAATTCTCGTTTTTTTTCTGAATAATGAATCTTCGCCGCCAAACAATGCCGTCAAATCGGTAGACTTTTTGAAATTTTACTTCAAGTGCAAGAAAATTGCATGAAACCAAAACAAAACTTGATTTAGGTACCCTCGGGAAAACGGATCGATTTCTTGAACGTTCATACAGTTAGGATTAATTACATACAATGTATGAAAGCCAAAACCTAGGATAACAAATCGGTAGGCTGTGTTTTTGCAATTTTCGCCTCAATTTTCTCCCACAACCGCAAATATTTACGAAATTTTCACAATTTTGTCAAAAATGGATATTATTTTTTTAGGCAATGTCATTACTTTTTTATAGAGACGCCACGGAGTTGCAAATTTCGGAAAAAATCTTAAAACCTCCTAAAATTGATTGTACGGACCGTACAGTAGGATCTCCAATTAAATATTTGGCATTTCGAAAAGCTTAAAATTTTTAATTTACTTATAGTTAAAATAATTCAGTTACAGATTAAAGATTTTTTTGAATTTATACTGAGGACACTCCTGAGTTCAATTTGAAAAAATAACGAAATTTGAATGTTGCCTTTCCCAAGGTCGTAGGATTTTTTTGAAATCTCTGCGGTCGGTTTAGTCATAAAAACAGTATATATTTGAATTTTTGAAAAATTTTCTGATCTGATATGAAATTATTTGAAGAATTGTTTTTTAAAAGTTAACAAACTTCGGTGAATTTAGTTGAATATTAATAATTCTGCCTTTTGTTATGAATTCAAAGATAAGTTGGAGACCCTACAACCTCCTAAACGAATATTTTTTAAAAACTTAGAAATTCAAGAAAACCCATAAAATTGTTTGTCTCCGGAAACTACCCTCTAATTTTTCTCAACTATATTGAATTTATTAGTCGTGTTTTCCAATGAGTAAGAAACTTATTTATTAAGTTAATTAAGTTGTTTGAGCACTTATTTAGCAATTTATTAATTAAGCCAATTAAGTTGTTCGACAATTGTTCGCGTACTATTAATTTCTCACCAAGCAATAAACAGGATTTCCGAGTTTTTTTTTCGATATTTCTAAAACTTTATTGATGTGTTTATTTGTAAAATATCCATGAAATATATTTTAACTACACTAATCGTATATGTATCTGCACACGTCATTAGAAAATAAAACAGTGAGAATACAAATATACAATATACTCTTATGTGACGCTTGTTATTTTGAAGTACAGGATTTTTTGAAATTTAGATTTTTTTTACAGCTAACCATTTTGTGCGGGGATTTAATTTAGATTTTTTAATAGACATGAATCCTATCAGACATGAAACCTAGAAATTTTTTGTCATTACAAAATGATTGCATTATGGCCATGGCGTATACAACCGAAATACTAAATTAAAATAATTCTAAATGTCAGCCAATCATATCCTTTTTCCAACCAAAGTGAATGAAGATGATGGTGATCTTTATAGCGCGTGTTCGAATCCCACTATTGTCGAATCCATTATATTACGCATCAATTAACTTTGGCGTTCCCAATATCAAGCACCCTTGCCTATTATTGTACCCAAAACAATCACTGAGACAACAATAGTGAGATTCGAACACGCGCTATAGAGATCACCATCATTTTCAAGATTCACTTTGGTTGAAAAAGGGATATACCCGGATTCAGGTGAAACTTGATGATTGGCTGCATCATTTCCGACAATTTTAAAATCATTTGAATTCAGGATTTTGGTCGCGTACATAGTAGAGATCCATATCTCGACTTGAATTTCAAAATATAGAATCTCAATAAAAATTAGAGAAAAAGCCACATCCTCAATAAACCTTCTAGCATTATGATCTCAGCCGTTATTTGGAGAATAAGTGGGCGGATTACAAAAATGTGTCAAGGTCAATTTTATGGTTTTTATGAAAACCTGTTATGGTGGAGGGATTATATTTCTATTTTAAAACTGTCTTTGAAAACCTCGACAAAATGCAATTAGAAAAAATTAAAATTCTGAAAAATCACATTCAGAAAAGTTTTACAAACTTTTTAATTTTTTACCTCACTTCAAAATTTGAGCGTCCCTAGAAGAAAAACTTAGGGACGGTAACAAAAACTCGCCAAATTTAAAATGATCTCTAAAATATAACTTAGAAAATACAAGTAATAATAAATTCAAGGCGAACATATTAAAAAAGTATGTAGGAATTTAAAGTATTTAAAAATAAAATCCCAAAGTCGTAAAAATGACAAAAAAATATTCGAAAAAAGAATAAAAATCCACAATGTTAAAACTATTGGCAAAAGATGGGAACTGAAAAAATATTTTTCTCAAGTACTATTTTTTTCCTTATTTTCATTATATACTTCTGCTGGAATAAGTACTATCAACAAACCAACAATTTTTTACATTTCTTGTATAATAAAGACATTTGCGACACAAAAACGAAAAACATCAAAAAGTGGAGGCAGTAAAGAGCAATCGCCAAAACAAAACAAAAAAAACCAACCACTATAAAATAAATGGAGAATATATCGAAAAATCATTCTGTAAAAAAACGTAAAATTCGTTCAAAGTTCACTTATTATAAACCAAATTTGCAATGCGCTAAGGATTCTTAATATAACGGAAAACTAAAAACATTGTAGACGGTCTTACTCAGACTGAAAATAAACCAACAATAATAATAATTATATGCCGACACCTACAAAAATATATGTATAAAAGAATGGGTTTTTTTGAAGATTCCTAGAGTTCGAAAATTGTTTTTTTAAAATTTATCGAAATTAAAATGACCACACAAATGTTTGAATTTTTCCATGATTTTTTTTGAGCATGCATAATTTTCCGCTTTTGTAACCGGGTGGTTGAGATGAATATGACAAAACAGCGACCCTTCTAATCATTAGTCGAGGTTTTGACGCTTCTAATGATACTATTTTCAAGTTTTTTTGATATACTGTTTTACTGTAACACGCCTTTGACAAGACCTTCTATGCCGACGGGTACCCTTTAATGCAAAAAATTAGTATGCAAATTTAATTGCAAAACTTAACTGGTTGAAAATAACGTGCAGATTTTTTACTAAACTTAATTATCCGTATAGTTAAGCAGGTAATCAATAATATCTCTAATTTATTATAAATTAACTGACTTTAAATTTTAAATACAATTTCAATCCTTCCTATCCCGCAGTGCAAATCAAATTAGTTCGTTAATATATCGATTTATAAACTAAAATTGGACCAAAACAAAGTTCTAAGAAGGACATATTTTTTGACCTTTTTGAACATTTTCATACTTTTATAAAGCCAAATCATCATTTTTGAAATCAATTCGACATTAATAAGGATTAAATCAGAAATAGCGGCTTCGAAAAAATATTGATTATGAACTTCGCCCAACTGTTTCAACTGATTTTTAATCTTGATTGAATTATCTGGACTCATGCTGAGCTCGTGTTAGTCGAATTATGTGAAATTATTTAAGGGTTTTAAATTAATTATTAAATTTGACTCATAAACCGCCAGTCGTTCTCTGGTAGAAAACCGATTGTGTTAAAACTTGACGCGCGAACGCAATCTAAATCACTCAATCCATTTTTTGATAAATTTTTGGTCTCTGAAAAATATTTCACACAATGTATTTCTCCCCCCCCCCAAAAAAAAATAGGATCACAAGCATAATGACAAAATGGATCGGATCGTTTTTTTAAATCCGTTTTTGATCCGATCCAATTATGCCGAGCTCTGCACTGAAGTTTTATCGACAATATAAAAACAAATTACCCAAATTGATCAAAATACAAATTTGGATTTTGGTACATTCGTCACATTCGTGCTGAATATACCCAAAAGAAATATATCTAAGAGAAGGATCTGCTGTCCCTTAGATTTACGATCGAGTTTGACCCCGATGGTAATTGATAAAAAGAGTCAACTTGAAATTTAAATAACATCAGTTTTGCAAATTAAGGGACTGCGGCCCAAAATTATATTCTTCTCAAATAATTTTTATTAAGTACTGCTCAATGATTACTTTTTAAGTGTACTAAAATGCCCTTAACAAGTAACTTGTTACAAGTTTCTTGACCGCCAAATTATATGTTAATTTGTAAAAAGACGATGTTTATACTAATTGTTTATAAAAGATTTAAAGCTCAATGAACCCGAAAATTGTGCGATTTTTTTAAAGGTGAATCAGTTTTAATCCGTTGTATAATGTTTTCGATACAATGGATTAATACTGATGTTAGTGTTCAAAAAATCGCAAATGTTTTTTTTTAAATTTATGTTCAATCGAACAAAAAAATCTTATTTTATAAAACTTAAAAGTTTCATTGCTTGTTTCTGATGAACAAGATTAAGTCAACCAATAATGTCATTAACATCTTTGAATTACAGTACACCGCAAAGAAAAACTAAAGTTTTATACAAGAAATGTATTTAAGAATGAAAGAAAGTGACTTGTGCAGAATTTTTGGGGTATTTTTAAAAACTATAAAAAATCGGGATAATTTTCTAGGTTAAAGTTGGAATTTACACTTTAAACTGAGGATTTAACCAACTTTTCTACAATAAGGTCAAAAAATTACCAAAAAATGGCAAAATTGACCAAATTTTTTTTCGAAATTTTCATTTATTTTTTTAACAACAGCTTATGGTTCCAGAAAAACGAGAATTCAAATTAAAATAAAAAGTAATAATTCTTATATGCTCAAAGCGTATTTCAAAGACCAACAGGTTGTATTTTAGGACTCTAATTGTGACCACCAGATGGCTGAAAATGATAATACCATAATGAATAATTTTCTTGAGCTATTTTTCGAAAAATCAAAAATTTCAAGCTTTTAAGCATAGCCTTTGTTACAGGCAATTTTAAAAACGGTTTTTCATCTTTGAGCAGTAGCTGAAAATTTAAAAATACTTTGTAGTGAACGTAATATTATATTATCATAGGATTTTCATCAGTTTTTCGTACCGAGTCTTTTCGTACGAGTCTTTTGATGTGAATCAGATAATCTTTCCAAAATAAATGAACTTATTATTGATATCTCAATTATACCTTGTGCGACAAATAAAACAATGCATCTACTGACCAAAGATTTCAACGATTAAATGGTTTATATTTTCTGTTTTTTTTTCAAAAATTAGAAGTCAACTGACCTTAAATATCCTCTAAGCGCACTTTTGTGCTCTGATCCGAAAGATTTACGACACAAATTTGCAAATATTAACAATAAAAACTGCGCAATTAAGGAATCAAACATGCTGGGATTTTTCACCGTGAGATGTTTTCCCCTTGTCTTATGATGTCACAGTAATTTATGATTTTTGGTTTCACTTTCGTGGGAACATTCAATATTTCGAAAAATTGTCGTTTGAATTAAAATCAAGATATGTCCGATTTCACGGAGTAATTCTTTAAAATTTGTACATTTTTGATTAAAAATATTTGCAAACTGCGGAAAATTTTAAATTAGGATTTTGATTTAAGCTTGGAAGGGAAATCCTTAAAAAGGGAATTTCCTGCTTCCGATCGAAAAAATGAGTTGAGTGATCAAAGCCTATTTTAAGGAGGCTGTTAAGTCTGGAAATAATACGTGCCTGATTCATTTGCTGCTCCATATCCCCTATTCACACTTTTGTTAATATCCCGGCCCTGATTAGGAAACGTAGTGTGTTTTTAAGCAGTAGGGCCGGGATATTAACAAAAGTGTGAATAGTGGATATCTAACAAGGAGATCTCTTGTTCCTCAGATTTACGTTTGAACCTCATTTCGGAACTGTTATTGGTCGGTTGTAGTTATGAGCAAGAAAAACATCTAATTACAGCTCTGATTTGAGGGTCAACCTCGAACGTAAATCTGAAGAAGTTTGACGAAGTCAGTTCACTTCTAAAAAATATAATTTGAAAATAATCTGATAAACTTTTTAAGTGATGGCAAATCAGAAAAATGATTTTATTGAACAATTTATATAAAATTTTATTTTGTTTATCCCCTTTTCACACTTTTGTTAATATCCTGGCCCCTTGTTAGGAAACGTAGTGTGTTTTTAAGTAGTAAGGCCGGGATATTAACAAAAGTGTGAATAGGGGTTATAACTTAAACGATTGCGGAGATTTTAAAACTGTTTTTTTTTAATTTTTTAAAGAAATTCAAATTTCGTATTATTTTCAAATGTATCTGAGGACGAGGGAACGTTAATCCGCCTAAGAATAATCCGCCTAATTTTCTAAAATTGGTACTTCGAATTCATAAGGTTTATTGTTCTGGAAACTAAATTTCTTAAATAATTTTATAGAAAAGGGTATTGATTTTCATCATGCATTCCAGAAAACTCCATAATTCTAGAAAGTTTAGCGTTCCCACTCTTAGGACCGTTCCCAATCAAATTTAGTTTGGTAATGCATTGTTCACAATATAAACTATTTACTGGGAGGCAATTTTAGCACTAGAATTAAGCTTTGAAAAAACTTACACAAAACCTATGATTTTCTTTAAATTATAATTGAAAGTTTTAACAAGCATTCAACTGATGATAGATCGTCAATTATGAAAAGAAAATGCATCAGTTTGGTTAGTGATTTGACAAAAAATAGGAAACACCGTGACAGCAAATTAGGTTGCGCGGAAGCCAGTTCTATTTTGATCTTCATTCAAGGCCACAGGTTTCACCACCTGTGTTCTGACCTATGAATTGCAAGATATGCTTCCAAAAAATAGTTTGTCTTTTCTTTCGTTCTGGAATCAAAAGCTCCTCATCAAATAATACCTATTGAAATTACAGTGGTACAGTGTAGTTGAGAGAACAGAGATTGTTTTTAATCTTTTCCTTCACAAACTTGCCAAAGCTTACTTGGGCTCTTAAAAAACAAACCAATTTTTTGTATTAATAAAGTTCAAATCATAGTAGCAAATAATTTTTTTTTTAAATCTAACAGAAAATCAGTGGAACATATTTCCCATTTCATGCGGAAAATAGTACATACTGTAAAACATCTCACGCGACTTCCGATCCGATGCAACTTTTCCGGATGTCAGTTTATTCTTTATACTTCCTGTACAAGTAAAAGACTATTTATAAATGCATAATAGTAAGGTGCTGTTTTCCAGGTGCTTTGTGTTTCAGGTGCCATAATTATTGCCATAAATATTTATGCGCAGAAGACACAAAACTCTTCGGAAATGTGCAGGCATTCTTTGATCTTGCAGGTTGGCAACTGATGGGACATTTCGGGATTTCAAATTATGTCGCTAGCAATAATCTGCCGACAGCATAATTTAAATTTGTTTATAAAAATCAATTAAAATGGCAACATTTTTAAAAAAAAAATTCAGATATGGAAATTTTTCTAAAAATGAAAATTTGGAGAAAATCTGCTTAATTTAATCATTTGTTTTAATAATGTTTTTTCGAATTTTTATAATGTAATATTATTAATGTTTCGAATTAATCCAAATTTTCAAATAATGCTTAGTTTTCGAATAAATAAAATTTGAAAAATTATGCCAAATATCAATATTTTGCAAATTTGAAAAATAATGCTTAGTTTTCGAATAAATCAAATTTGAAAATTATGCCAATTTTTGAAATAATTTTAATTTTTTAAAGCATGCCATTTTTGAAATTATGCCAATTTTCAAAAGTATGCCAATTTATCAAAAATAATTATTTGAAAAATAAAAATTTCCGAAAATTTCCGAAATTGAAATACAAAATAACTTTTTGAAAATTGACAACGCAAAATTCAAATAGGCAACCGGTTACCAGAAAGTCTATTCAAAACAAATAATTATAAATTCAATTGTCCATTTTTTATTAAATTTTATTTTCAGTTATAAAATGGTAATAAATGTATAAGTTCTAAGGTACTGTTTTCCAGGTGCTTTGTGTTTCAGGTGCAATAACTATTGCCATAAATATTCACGCGCAGAAGACACAAAAGTCCTCGGAAATTTGGCGGCATTCTTTGATTTGGCAACTGGTGGAACATTTCGGCATTTCAAATCGAGATATTCTGTCGCTAGAACTAATCTGCCGACAACGAGTAATAAAATAATTCCCAAAAGGGTTTTACAAAATTTTCTGGGAAATTGAAAGTTGGAGATGAGTAAATAGTTCAAAGGGTTTTGAATTTAAGCTCAAGATGGCATGTAAGCAAATGATTTTTATTATATTCAAATTACAATAATTCTAGCCGTAGGAGAAGAACTAATTAGCAAAATTCTGAATATTTAACTTCTTGGCGGATTTTTGGGTTCTAAATTCAAACTCCTTCACGAGCGCGCTTGACCATTTAACTGTCTCTGGCATTCACTGTGAGTAGATCAAAATTAATCAAAAATTTTCCTATTGTTTGCTTTAACCTTCACAAAACAAAATATACTCAACTCAAAATATTCAAACTCATCGTCCATTTCTAGTGTTTCTTATAGATGTTTTCATATAAATTAAATCATAATTAAAATTATAATAAATACAGGGAAAGCCAAATATCGCCGAAAATTTTTTGCCGAAAAACGCGTGGGCGTTCGAAATGACGTCATAATTTGAAAAGTTTTTCAATTTTATATCGAGTTTTACAATAGGACGATTTAAAATAAGGAATTTAAAAAGTGAAAAATTAGTATAGATGTTTTTATCCCATCTTGTAAAAAAAATTTTTGGTCATTTTAAGACCTGGGATTTGTTTTGTTTTTGAAATTTTTCCAAAAAAAATGGATTTTAAGGTCAAATTTTCATGACTGACTTTAGCTGTAAAAGTTGTAAATTAGGAAGACACTTTTTCTTTCTGCAATCAGAAGATAATGTCTATTCCATTTGGGGTTGTTCGATTTAGGGCACAATGACCACTCGGTCAACCACAATGACCGGTCAAAGTTGAAGGTCAATTTCAAGGTTATCGAATTCGTATGGAAGACCCACCAAAATTATCTCCATGTCCGCCTTCCTAATAAACGTATTATGAACCATAGGTGAATTATGTACGCTTACGGTGCTAGACAGCAACAAACATTAATATGATTTGGGAGGAGTTAAGCAATCGCTTTGAAAATACCACCAAAAGATTCCTCGTAGTCAACTTTCTGATGACGGTATTAACAACCAATGGTTAATTATGTATACTAAGGGTGCTAGGGACCAAAATACATTTAACTCCTCTCAAAACATAATAATGTTTGTTGCTCTCTAGCACCGTAAGCGTACATAATTCACCTATAGTTCATAATACGTGCATCAGAAAGTTGGCCATGAGGATCATTTTAGTGGTTCTTTCATACGAATTCGATGACTTTGAAATTGACCTTCAACTTTGACCGGTTATTGTGGTTGACCGGGTGGTCATTGTGCCTTAAATCGAAAACCCCTAAGCGGAATATGCATTATCTCTTTATTGCAGAAAAAAAAAATATCTACAAGATGGGTTAAAAACATCCATACCCATTTTTCACTTTTTAAATTCCTTATTTCAAATAGGCCCCCTCACACACAGAGCCATTTTGAAAAATACCTGTAGATTAGAGACCAAAAATTGCAGGTTACTTTTGAGGAAGTCACTTTTTTGGAAAATTTATTCTGAATCCGCTCCATTTTCAATTTTTGATCTGACGTCTTTGAGTAAATTTTTATTTCTTAACAAGTGAATTCAATAAATTATTTTCGGAAAACAACCGTAGATTGAAAACTAAAAATTGCAGGTTATTTCTGAGAAAGTCACGATTTAAAAAAAAAATTTCTGAATCTCCTCCATTATTAATTTTTCTTCTGACGTCTCTCACTTTCTCACAATGACACATGCGTAGGTTGAAGGTCACTTTGTAAATGTCACTATACTACGCGGTTAATAAAGTTAAAATGTAAATTAAATAATATACAAATTAAAGTATATCCTTAATCTCAAGGACTAAAGAACAATAAAATTGCAAGTACTTTTATTTTCCCCATAATAAGCGCCCAAAGTAGCGTTCCCTAATGGCGTTTTGTGTGTGAGGGTTAAATAGGTTCAAATGAGGTAAAATACCAAAATGTGTAGAATAAAGAACTTCACCAAATGCAATCGAATAAGAAATTAAAAACTAGATTTGGGAAATTCAATCTAGAAATATGACGTCATTTAGTACGCACTCAAAGTAATTTGTAATACAAGCAATTTCGGCCATATTGGCACTGGAATAATTTTAGCGAAAAATCGTGAAATTGCGAAGGTTTATTCGGCGATATTCGCAAATTTGGCGAAATTAGGCCGGTAATATAGGGCCTTCCCTATATACTGGTTATATCAATAATAATTCAAATGACCCGAATGACCTTTTACAGTCCTCACGACTAGAAAATCGACCAAAATGACTTGAAGGTTTGTTGCTCACAAGTTTAATACCTTTCTATATTTACCGTAACCGGTAATTTGAAGTAAAAACCGACAATTTCGCTGCAAAATAGTCAATTATGTTTTTTTTAAATTCGATATTGTATTTATAAATTATTTGCAAGTCTATCTTTGTTATTATTGCATATCTCTTTATCACACTTTTGTAAATATCCCGGCCCTCATTAGCAAACGTAGTGTGTTTTTGAGTAGTAGGGCCGGGATATTTACAAAAGTGTGATAAAGGGATATATCCACGTAGTTAAGAAATTTGAACAATTCTGGAAAAAAAAATTTACTAAGAAAAAATGATCTCTGACTACAACCCTAAATTTTGTTTTGAAGATAAATGTTTTTGATTAAAATGATGTTTCAGCTCGTTGGCCGTTGTAAATCACAACTTAAAGCCTTGTTTATTATAGTTCTGCATGAAATATTTAACGCCGTAATATCCGAGCTCATTGTTTTAATAGCTGAAAAATAACAACCCTAAATGAGTTTTTAATGCGTTTAAAACCCCAATACGAAAAGTTCTTAGAAAAATAAATAATTCGGAAAACTTTATTATGCTGAGAAAGGCCTGCGAAGTGTCAAAATGATTGATCTATTTGGAGGTGAATTTCTCGCAGTGATCTCTTTTTGTACAAAAAATAAATAATCTTGAAATTCAGTAACAATATCTAAAATTTGATCTGAAAACTTAATGAATAGAATTCTTTAATTAGCACAATTTGCAGAAACCGGGCCAATATTTGCACAAAAACACTGCAGACTGCATTTGAAGGACCTAAATAGATTCATATCAATCTTTTTATAATTATTTTACCATAAAATAAACCAGCGTAACCTCTTTTGGCAAAGATTTGTATCTGGGTGTCGAATCTTCGCACCCAACAGGGTTAAATGGGCACTAAATTGGAGGTAATTGCAAATTAAAACTGTCAAATTAAAAGGCCGGCTGTCCCAAATAATTTTATAGAATCCACATGTGGACCATTTGTAGATACGGTAGTCAGATAATATACTTATATCAAAGATTATGTCCGAGTGGATATAAAATCATTTTTCTGGAAATAATTTTCTCTTAGTCATGATTCATCCTATCCTTTGCAATTTTCAGAAAAAATTTCAATCATTTTGCAGGAATTTCTATGAAAAATGCGTAGGCGGAAACACTGAAATTGCAAATCTAAAATTTTTTCATCGTTACCTACGTCAAATTTTACGGGCTTTCTTATGGGCAAGTTTTACGTTTGGGCAAGAATGGGGGCCGGGCCTGGGCGCACTTATACCGCAATTTTAAATTAGAAAGGCCATTTTGGACGGGCAAAATTTTCGAAAAAAAAAATTTTTTCAAAAAATTTCCCTCAAAATTCTTTATTAGTCACTCCTTTTCATATTCCAATATAATTGTTGGTTTAAAAGTTGATTTTACTCCCGGGTATGACCCTATTCATGACTCATGAATAAAGGAATATATCCTTTGTGCACACTAATGTAAACTTAGGCAGCTCACTAGGCAATTGAAGTGTAAAATTGCCTAGATTTATCGAGGATATCTTTTCGGTTGGTAAAATTTTTGATCGTCTTTTTTTCAAATGGCTATATTTTTTTACGAAAATTGCGGAGCCAGAAATCAGCAGTACAAGTAAAATACGAAATGTTTCATTTTTTGATTAAATTTTCTATTTTTCCACTGATGGGTTTGAAAATTTTAATCAAAATTTGTATTTTTAAGACATAACATTTTTATAGCACACTATTTTTTTTACAAACTTGCAGACTTTTTTGCATCTACGCATATTTCATAGGTAAAAATAGGAGAAAAAAAGTTGACTAAAAATGTAAATTCCATTAATAAGCCATATCCTTTTACCAACCAAAATCCATCTCAAAAACGTTTACTACTTGTCTTACTTGTCTAAAGTGAGCGCTTGAATGATTACACACCGATCAAATTTAGTGGTCTCAGGTGATCTAGACAACAACAGTCAAATCTTGACCCCCCGCCCAATTACTCGTATGTTTTACAACTTCGATGCGCTTTTTAAAAAATATTTTTGATAATTTGTACAGCTAATATTTTGAGGTATACAGTATACTATTTTTGCATTCATTAAAAATAAGATTTCTTAATAATAAATAAGTAAGAACGAAATAGTTCTGGAAATATTTATCGATATTTATATAAAATTTATGTCGATAAAACAAAATAAATGGAGGGAACTCTTTGGGTCGTTTCCTGGGTCCGTGGGACAAATGGCACACGTGCTAAATATCACATTTTAAAATACCTTAAATGGTAAAAAAACCTATTTTAAATAGAATAATTAAATGTATTTCTTCATAGACGGTTTTATTTACCAGAAAAGATGGTCAAACAAGAACTATCGGTCAAAAGTACCCCCAATCTTTAATTTAAATTTATTTATTTTTCGTCCCAGAAAAGATGGTCAAACAAGAAATATCGTTCAAAAGTACCCCCATCTTTTATTTAAAAAATAAAGGATTAATTTCCTATAAAGCAACATCTCCAGCTGTCTTTTTTGTTTTTTAATTTTCTCCGAATTTCGTTTGAAGTGCGCTCTTCGCCAGGCACAAAAAATGTTTGCACAACCCTGCGATCTTCAGCGACATCATGATGAGCATACTCACTAGGAGGTCCCCTAACGAGTATCAACATAAGTGGTCACCAAAAATATATTACAAGTCATCTAGCTATTATAATTCTTACAGAATAGACTATAAATATAAAAAAATATCTTAAAAAAACTATAGAGAATAAATTCAGAGGTCATGACTGAAGTGATGAATTTGAATGATTCGAAAAACTACTGGACTACTGAAACTTGTGATATTTCCTTTTGCGAAATTCCGTTTGACTCTGATGAGGACTATCATTTTAGCGAACATTCGCGCGATTCCGTCAGTTCCAACGATTCCATCGACGAGCTTGAAATTGAATTATACAAATTATGTCTAGTAGACGACCCGTGGGAAAAATACCAAAAGCGTGAGTTGATCGGCTCAGGGTCTTCTGGAAAAGTTTTTCGAGCCATAAACACCACAACTGGTCGTGAAGTCGCCGTAAAGCAAATTATAATCAAGGACCAATCGAAAAAGCAGCTTATTTTAAACGAAATTTGCGCGTTGAAATATATACTTCATCCTAATATTATGCCCTTGGAAAATGCCTATTGCCATCATCACCCAATCACCTGTGAGGCTACTATTTCGCTAGTTTCTCACTATTGTAGCCAAGGTTCGTTAACGGATATTTGCGGTTCGACCGTTATTCCCGAAAATCTTGTAGCGACGATTTTACGCCTTATACTCTCGGCCTTGAATGAACTTCATATGAACAGAATCGCCCACCGAGATATCAAAACTGATAATATTTTATTGGACAGTGACTGTAATCTGTTTTTATCTGATTTGGGATACTGTGATGTGATTGATGAAAATACCATGAAATGTGTAGATTCGTCAGTAATTGGGACGCCTTATTGGATGGCACCAGAAGGTAAGAATAATTTTGCTGTTGATTTGTTTATAAAAAATATTGAAAATGGCATTATTTTGAAAAATAAAATTCAGAAATGTTATTTTTTAAAGAATTAAAATTGTGCAGAAATCATAAGTCTTTTTTTCTTATTGATAAGTTTTATTTTATAGTTTTTACAGAGTAGAATAAAAAAACAGGTGCACAGTAGGATAAAATAGAAAGCACATATTTACATAGTTGTACAGAAAAGATGGGAAAACAGAAGGAAAAAGTTGAATAATAAAAAAAAATGGAGTTTTAATACTCATCCATACATTTTGCAAAATATTATTACCTCAACAAAAATAAATTGGTGGAATATATAAACCCATTCATCCTTTCACCTTGGTTCCCTTTTACCACCTTTGCATGACGTGGTTTCTATAAGATCCCTGTTTCAAAAGATCCCCGTTTCAATGATGATTTTTTTCAAAAGAAGATAATTTTTCGAAGTAAACCAATTTTTCAAATTATGCCAACTTAGACAATTTGAAATAAGGAATTTCAAAAATAAAAAATCGGTTTAATGTGTTTAAGCTATCTTGTAGAGATTTTTTTTGGTCATTTTAAGACTTAGGATTTTTCTGGTTTTGATATTTTTTCAANAAAAAACTGTTTTAAGGTGCGAAAAGTGACCTTTTAGTCCTCGGGTTCTCACGGGAGTTAAAATAGCGGTATCACAAATAAAATAAGTTGACTCGACAGCGAAAGGTTTTTTTGAGGCTGGTTATTTTTTGCAACGTTATCTGATGTACCGGCTGGTCAAAATTAACCGGTAAAGTATAGCTTCCGGTACCGGCAGTGATATTTTAATGATGAACATGTACCAAAAGATGCGCAATTATCGGTTTTTTGGAAACAATATTATGAACTAGGGGTCATAAGTGACAGCAAGGTGGCGCTAGAGCGGAATTTGTATTCTGAGTAAAAACCGAAAGTAATATTTTCTTATGCTATAAATTGCCTTATAGCGACACCTAGCGGTCACTTTTGACCCTTAGTTCATAATATCGTTACCAGAAAACCGATAATTGCGCATCTTTTGGTACATGTAAATCATAAAAATATCACTTCCGGTACCGGAAGCTATACTTTACGCGGTCATTTGACCGCCGGTACCTCGATAACGCTGCAAAAAAACCAGCCTCGAAAAAAACCTTTCGCTGTCGAATCAACTTATTTATTTGTGATACCGCTATTTTAACTCCCGTGAAGGCCCGAGGACTAAAAGGTCACTTTTCGGACCTTAAGGGGGTAGGTGTCGTAATTTTTTGAGCCCTTATAGAATTAATTTATGATAAATTAATATCGGTTATGATTAAAGTTGACCCAAGGAATCTCGTGGTGGCAATCTTTTTTTTCAAAAACAATCTAGAACAAAATCTAGAATTTTCAAAATTCGAATATTTTTTGCTTAACCCGCATAAAACCGGTATTCCACCATAATATGAACATTTTTTAATGGTGAATATGACCCACGAAAACGATGCATGACATTAAAATTATCGGAAATGTCTTAATCGAATTCTAGAAATTTCAATTATTTTTAAGCCAAAATGTTAAACCTAATTATCGAAACTGACGCTGATTGGTTAAAATTTTGATTAGCTGTAAGCCAACTTTTTTGATCAGTGAAATCTCAGCTTCAATTTGGTGGTACTTTGTTCCGATCAGACGAGACTTTTTTTTTCGAACTTTTCATTTCCGGTTTACTTATAGTCATATTTCTAGAATTCTAGGTGAAATTCAAAAATCCAAGACAAACATATTGACGACACTATATTTATCTACCTGAGTCGAAAAAACGGTCTTATTCTGAACATCCGTCTAGGAGAAGTATCACTTTGAAGAACGAAAAATTGTAAAAATCGGCGTTCAAAAGTGATTCTAGAAAATTCAAGAGCGAAATCAAAAAATGGCTCAAACATATTAGTTACCTCACTCTTCCCGTACTCTGTGTAAATTTTCAGACGCTTGTATGTGGGATCTAAAAGAAGATAGATTTTGAAAAAACCGTTTAGTGCTCTAGAATAGACTCACCACCTGGTGGTGTGATGTAACAAGGTTGATTTTGAGATGTGTAATCGTTAGACAAAGGCTAGATCTACAAACGAGTATCCTAGAATTTTTACAACTGCCCTAGATTTGTTCTGAGGCGGTGATTGAAAGGTACCAGATTACGACACCTACCCCCTTAAAACATTTTTTTTAATCTCAAAATAGAAAAATCCTCGTCTTAAAATGACCAAAAAAAATTCTCTACAAGATAGCTTAAACACATTTAAAAACCGATTTTTTATTTTTGAAATTCCTTATTTCAAATTGTCTTATCATATACTGTATATGATATACAGCATATTTCGTTTTACCTCTTTTTTTTCCAATTTTCAGAATTTGGATTAAACCGTTTTGATTGGCGAATAGCAATTATAATTTGGATTAAACCGGTTTGATTGGCGGATAGCAAATTATGCAAATTGGAAAAAGGAAGTAAAAACGATAAATGCTGTTATGCTTAGTTTTCAAATGAATTTTCAAAATTATGCCAATTTTTTCAATTATGCCAAATGTTAAGATTATGCCATTTTTCAAAATTATGCCATTTTTTAATATTGGCAGTTTTCGAAATTATGCCATTTTTCCAGGAATATTTCTTATTTCAAAAATACAAATTTACCGAACAAAAATTCCGAAATTGAAATTAAAAATGAAAAACTGGGCGAAAATAAGTTTCTGAATAATAAAAATGCAAAAATGCAAATGGGCAACCAGTTACGCAAAAATCTATTTAAAACAAAGAATTATAAATTCAATTATTGATTTTCTATTAACTTTTATATTCAGTTATAAAATTTGGCGAGACATCATTAGCCAGTGACATATGGAGCGTCGGAATAGTTGCATTAGAATTATATGACGGTACTTGCCCGTTGATTACAACTCACAAACCAAAAGAAGCTGTTGAAATCATTTCAAAATATTCAAAGTCTCCGATCGAACGCAAAGATCGTTTTTCGCCAAACTTTTTAAATTTTCTTGAAAGCTGTCTTAAAATCAACACTTCCGAACGGTCTTCAACTCAAGAATTACTAAAACATTCTTTTCTTCAAGGTGATTTAGCGCCTATACAAAGTATTCGAGTTTATGCAGAGACAGCAAAAAGATTGAGGAGAGAAAGTCGAAAATAATTTCATTCGGTTCATATAATTTTTATAAATAATAGTTACTGTACAATTTATAAATAAATACCTCAAACCTTCTTTTGTGTACTTTTATGTTTACTTTTGGCTGTTTTTTTTTTATTTTGGCCATTTTTCGCCTTGGTCTCACTTCTGATAAAATAATTTTTGACTTGAAAATGGAATAAAAAGTTGAATTAGCCAGTTTTTAGGAAAGTCTTTTTGAAAATATGGCATTTTTTTCATAAGATTCGGAACTTTTTATTTAAATTTCTCAAAATTTGACGAATTCAAAAAGTTAAATTCGAACTCAAAATTTTCTAAATAAGCAATAATACAAAAATTCTGTAGATACAAAAGTTGCCTAGATTATGAAACATTACTTTGATGGTATATTGGGGAGAATATATAAACCCAGTAAAAAGTTTTTCATCAAGAGCCCATATCCGTATCTGTCAAATAGCACCGACCCCCTTAAATCGTGAAAACTCATAATTTTGTCTAAAAACGTGATTTTTTTATGAATATTTCGAACTTATTTCATAATATCTTTTGATTCCCAACAGATATACAGTATCATATACTCGATTAGACAAAAGTATTGAGCAGAAAAGACCACTGCTCGGTCATTGAGATGAAGATGTATTTCCTGGAGCATATAGTATCACGTGGTTTAAAAACCCTTGTTTTTCAAACGTTTTTTATTAGAATAAAACATGGAATTTCTAAAATTTGATTTTTTGTTCCAAAATTTAACTATTCAACTTGATGATGATATAAAGATTGAAGGTTGATCTCTTATGAGTCATAAGTTATGACTCATAATAAGTTACATAATAAGTGTATGAGTTTTTTGTAAACAGCGCTCAAAGTAGAGCTTTCTGTGCCTCCACGGAATTTTTTTTATGCTTCCAAGGGTTAAACTTGGAAAATTTACAAATAAATAATCTTACAGTAATTTGTATTATTGAACATGGGAAGCGATTTCAATCAATGAACCTGGCATTAAAATTTCTGATTTGATAAATATATTGTTTTTTGCTATGTATTTAATGGTGTGTCGCATAAAATAATATAATTCCTCCATAAAGAGAAGGATCCATATCATTTGTAGATTTTTCACGTTGCGGATATTTCTTATGGCCGGCCAAAAGCTGACACTTCGGAAAACTCTACCTGTACACTACTCTACTGTAGTAAACATAGATTATTTTCGATAAATTATGTTAAAAGTATAGTTAAAAAAACCACGAAGTATCTTTCAAAAATTTTCAGAATATACTAAAAAGTATTGTTTCTCATTTTGTTTTTCAAACGTCCCTAACGTAAAATATTTATTGAAGTTAAAATGTAATGCAATGTGTACAATCTAATTGCAACCCTGATCATGTCTGGAAAAGGCAATATATTACTGAGGAGTGTCCAAAGGCGTCCGAAAATCCCAAGATGTTTACAAATACCGACGCACTTCTTCAATTGGCCTTTCTTAAGGGCGGTGCCATAAGTCTGCAGATTGGTACATTTTTTCAAGCGATAAATTGAAAGAAAAAAAATTGTGAAAATTTGATGGTTTTTTTTTTTATCTTCAATAAAGTGTTCCATTCTTTGCAAACGTTTATATTTAATTTCTTTAGCTAACTTATTTCTGGGAAAATATAAAAAACCACTTTTCACAGGTACATCCATTTCCAACTAAACTCGACTACAGATTTTCTTTAAAAACGATTATTAATAAACTTCAGACATTCGGGTGTTATGCAGCTAGAAAAGTCTTGTTTTTTATGTTGCAGCAACATTGTTGCTTATTAAAAATTTCCTTGATAATTGAAAGTTTTTTTCCCATTGAAAAATGGTTAAAAAATGGCAAAGCTAGAGAAAAAACAACTTTTTATTGAGATAAAATTGACATTCGACTTTGCGTTTTGATATCAAGAATGTTCTTACTATCTAAGAAATGGCGCCTATAACACCCACAATTTTATTTGGAATACTTTGACCCAGCATAAAATTTTTAAATATTTAGTGCCAAATGGGCACTTATCGAGTTGTACCACCGAATGTGTTAAAAATTCATCGATAGGGTTTAGAAATGAAAATTCGCGCGACCAACTCATTAGTTGACATACGGATATTTAATAGTTACCAAAAACATTTAATATGTGGATTTATGCCTGATTTTTATGGAGAGTTTCAAAAAACCCACTAATAAAAATTTTGGAAACTTTGATTTGCCGGAAAATTTTCATAATTTTCTAAAAAAGTCGACAAATAAATGACAAATAAACCATATTTATGTAATTTTTCCAAACAGCAGTCAGAAAATATGTAGACATGCATGAATAAAAAAGTTAAAGTGGTTTTTTCTTTTTTTAGTTTTTATTTCATAAAGTTTCAAAAAAACGATCAGACAAAAATTTTGGACAAAAAAATGGCGGAAAATTTCATAATGCTTGATTTTTTTGAAAAATTTTACGATTTTCAAAGATGAACAAATTCGAGCTCAAATCTTTCCTTCATGGACAAAATTATTTTATTGAAGCTACCAACATATTTAAATCGGTTCAGCTAACTATAATAAGCATAAAAAACATATACTTTGACTTAATTATTTTTCGTTAACGTTATAATGACCTCCGAGTCTGCAGGGTTTATGGCACCCCTTAAGCCTCAATGGCTCTGAAAGTGGGTATTGGATAATCTTGTTTTGGAAAAAAAATCGACTTTTGGAACACCGACTCAAAATATACGCAACAAAAAAATTTGGCTTCCGAATTCGAAGCATTTTTTTGTTTCGAAAAATATTGAGAGTTTTAATTTCTAATTTATAAATAAATAATAAAGACAGCTAAATTCTTTGATAAAACAATTTTGGAAAACAATGATCCGAAAATATAAACACGTTTTCCGATTAAATTTATCCGAACACGAAATTTTCGAAATTAAAAATGTTCCCACGATTATTTTATAAAATAGATCAGCAGCTCTCGATAATTTCTAAAGCTTGACGGACGAAAGTCTTCCTTTGACAGATTTATTAACATTTTATGTACTCGGTACACAGAACCATAAAGTTTATACTTAAACACTTAACTGAAGGAATATCTAATTGAATAATTATTTCGAAATAAATTCAATTATATTAACGTCTTTTGTCCTAAGTTGAAGAGTTTCCAAAACAGAATTTCCGACGATGTCGCATTTTAGATCTTTGCGACACAAAGCCTTTAATGAGTTGTAAAAATGACTAATGAAGTTGAATTGGGTCACTGCAAATTTATAAACAAAAAGATTTTCGTATATGAAGGTACGAAAAATTGCTTATAGGAACTACATGTTTAAAGTTGTAACCTATGATTATATTATGTTATGAAAGATATACTTTTCAAATTTGAGCGGTTTGGATAATTTTGAACAGTCCATATTTGTGGTATATATTCAGTTGGACGGCCCGAATTTTTTCAGTCGCGAATATTTAAACTATATATTTGACTTTCGTGTTTTTGTTATTTAATTTCAACCCAATTACCCGAGCCAGATACATTTAGACAGATGATGAACCGCGATGAACCGATGTCTTACTTTTTTCTCCTTGTGATAAAAATAAAATAATTTGAAATAATGGCGGACTGTGTATTAATTAACTTATGCCAGTCTTTGATTTTCTAAAAGGTTTCCCACAATCACAAAAAAAATGATTACAAAAATGGAATTACTAAAAAAATTGCAACGCGTTGACCCTGTCTATTTTTTGTCTCTTTATTAAACTTTCCTTTAAAAGTTTAAATTATAATAAAATAAAATATGGTTGGGCTGGTGGTTTAATAAACTTTTAAGTCTTCGTAGTCTATTTAGTTCTATTTTTGACTGTACTTCATTATATAATGCACTTCAATAGTTTGATAAAATTCAACAAGAATAGTTTCTGTTTTCCCTATTTGTTTATCGATCAAACTTTGTTTGATCGTTTGTTGTTACGGAAACCAATCAGCTTCGCAGGCAACTTAAAGGCGGGCCCAATACAAGAAGCTCAATTTAAATTTGCACATAAACTTTTTTATGAAATTTGTTAATTCTTAATAAAATTATGACTTTACAAAAACAAATATGAGTTAGACAAAAAAAAGGAGCTATTTGGCGCGTAAATTGCCAGAGATGTAAGCTGAGGACTGAACAAATAGTCCCGGAATTAAATTTTTTGTCATTTATCACAAACCACAAAGAAGCCAAGATGGGTTTCGTACAAATCACTCGTTTTACAAGGTTGACTTAGAGTTAAGTCAAAAGAGAAATTAAATACGATATTTGGCCAAGAATAGCAAACTAAATAACGATTAAGCAAGAATAGGCACGAAAATCAGGCAAAGATTTTCGAAAAACTTTGTTCAATTATTTTTAAAAGATGTTAATCAAAATATTTAATAAAATTGCAGTTCAAAATTTTGAACGTTTCTTGTTGTTGTTGTTAATAGATACATTTTAAACACGTTTGATTTATTTTGTATCCCAGAAAAAATTTATTTATAATCAAAATATTGGACTTTTTCCAAATTCTTAATTTTTGTTCGATTTTTTTATTTTTCATCTATCGAATACTTGTCTTACGTTAACTGAACAGCCAATCACATCGCCCCGTTTTGTAAATAGATCGGAATTCGAAAAATCTTTTAAATTATCGCAGAATGATATAATAAATTTTTGACCATTTAAGTAAATTGAATTTTTTATTTCTCCAATAGAAAAATATGTAGAATATATTCATGAAAAAATAATTCTTGTGGAAGAAATCAAGAAAAAGGACGCAACTTAATATGTTGTTCTATATTTTGCATTTTTCGATAGATATAGTCATCTTTCGAGAACATAAGTCATCTTTCGGAGAACATAGTCAAGTAACTCTAGGCATGTGATTACGCGAACATGTTGTTCAAATCCAAATTTATTATTTATTTAAGGAGAGTTAACCCTCATAAGAGGGAAAAACATGATTTTGTGTTTTTTTTAGGGGCAAATATCTTTAAAGACTACACATTGTGGAACCAAAGGTTGAATACAACTGTTATACTGAACAAATTCTTATATCCTGAACCATAATTAAAGATCACTGTATTGCTCGACCAATTCAGGAACTAGCTTCAAAAAAGAAGTCATATTTTCTCGCAAAAAGCCTATTCCTTCCGTGAGTTTTTGAAGGTAGGAAATTTGTTTGTAGCTTTTATTAGCCACAAAAATACTATGCAAAGTCTGTTCGGTTTTTATTTCCAGGTTACTATCCGTTTCAAATTTTTATAAATTCGCTCCCAGAATAGGACAAGAACCGCTTTGTTTGCGAGAACTGATTTTGGGGTCCTTGCGCAAAAAGCCTATTCTCCTAGATTTGGTTTTAGCAAAAAATTTGAAACCAAAATTATGAAGTAGTATAACCCATAGTATGAATCAAAGAGCAAATGAGTTTCCGCGGACAGCTGTACTATCGAACGCTAATTTGTTTGTTTTTTATTATACGGAAAACTGAACGTTGATTCCGAATATCCATAAAATTGGATTTCAAAATCAAGGACGATATCCAAAACGATGAAAAAGAATTTTCCTACGGAATATGGAGAATAAAATACTACCACTTTGTTTAAAATTGTCCTATTTCGAGAAAAGATATGAACATGAAGTTTTATTCATTTTTGGCTTGAGATCAATGCCTGAGGGGTACCCCCTTAACAAAAAAAATATACGTGAGACTTTGATACTTGATTGTTTATAAAGTCAAAATTATATCCAAATAAAGGTTAATTTGTATTTTTATAAACTAAATTTTCAAATCGCAAAATAAAAAGGAGGTTGCTGCAAGGTCGTTAAAAAAAACTCAAGTTTTTTCTACACTTCATAAAATAAAAAATAAAGATGTATTAATAAATGTATTATAATCAAAAAACTGAGATAGATGTTTCTAAAGCTTAATTATATTCAAAAAACCACAATAAAACCCGAAATACGTATATCATTTGATTATACACTTTAAAGTTGACTATGGTTGAGCGAAAAGTTAATAGTGTACATATATTTAACATTCATTCCGACTAGTCAACTTTAAAGTGTATTATATTCGAATGGATATGTGATTACCGGACCCAGAGTACAAATCCTAAATATTATCAAAAATGCGAAATGCTGAGCATTTGATTGATTGATCTTTTCTCACCTGACCAATGAAATCGGCCTATTTCCCAATCAAACGGTTTTGATTGGTGCTAATACTTGCGTTGTTTGTATCATTCAAATATTTAGGAGTTGTACTCTTGAGGTCGGTAATCCCATTAGTATTTCGTGTTTTATTGATATAATTAACTTTAGAAACATTCATCTTATTTTTCTGATATAATTACACTTTAAAAAAATCATCTTATATTTTTTTTTTATGACGTGTAGGAAAAGTTAAGGGTTGTCATGCTGGAAAGGCTTTTTCGAAGGCTACTAACTTTTTATTCCTTCATACAAGTCTTTATAAAAATCTCAGAATAGTAGTTTGTAATCTCTGGAACACATTTTAACTTCTGACTTTTTTCATAGCATGTTCGACCAACCTGGTAAATTGAGTTAACCGCGAGCCAAAAAACTTTTTTTTTGAAGTCCTATTCTCTTTCTCGGCCTGTATTTCAAAACAACGTCATTTTCGGAATGTAAACAAGCCCCAAGGAGCTGGTGAGCGATTTTTTTATATATTATTCGAAGCATTTTTGGATTTCGCTGTAAATCGACGAAAAACTGCGCGAAATTCCGAAAATTTTTGAATATGAAGATTGAGAAATTAGACAATTTAAATGCCACCAAAAGGACTCCTTGGGTCGGTTTGCTGGAAACGCGATATTAGCAACTATGGTCTGATTTTTAACACAGCGGATTCTAAAATTAAACTTTTCATACAAATTATTTTTTGATCTCTAGCACCGTTTCTGTTCAAAATCAAGACCATAGTTGCTAATATCGTTTCCAGCAAACCGTATCCAAGGAATCTTTTGGTGGCATTTAAATTGTTCTAATGTCACCTTTTGTATATTTCAAAATTTTTGCGATTGCCGTAGTTTTGTCGATTTTACAGGAAATTCAAAAATGCTTGCAACATTCTTGCTCGCCCACTTCCTTGAGCTTGTTAACATTGCCGAAAATGACGTTGTTTTGAAATAAGGCGAGAAAGGAAATAGGGACTTTCAAAAAAAAACGTTTTGCTCGCGGAACTCCAATTTACCGGTTGCGAACTGCTATGGAAAAAAGTCAGTAAATTAAATGGTGTTCCAGAGATTACGAAGCTGACTATTCCTGAAGATTTTTAATAAGATTGTTATGAAGGAATTACAAGGTTATTGAGCTTCGAAAAAGCCTTTCCAGCATGGAACACCTCCTTAAGTTTCTTTCTATAAGACCTTGCACAGCCTCCTTTTTATTTTGCGATTAAACTTTTAGTTTATAAAAATGACAAGATGAAGAAGAATTAATTTAACTTTTATTTGGATATAATTTTTTACTTTAAACTCGTAGACTCGATTTTAGCCAACGATTTGCCGCACACCATTTAATCGCATTTTTACGACGCTTGTAATCCATTCAATGACAAAGATCAATTATAAGTTATCGATAAAACTTTGAAAACCAAAAATGACGTGTTGTGCGTTTGTTTTTCTTGAAATTTTACTGATTACAGTAACTTATTTTTGCAAAATTTTTTAATCACAAAATTAAACCTTTGCATCGTGATCAGAAAAAAATTCTAAGACTTTTTTTCATACCTATAGCCCCAAAATTGATCACGTGACCGTATATTAAGGAATGAAGGTTGGCGTTTAAACAGTAGTACTGTTTTTTTTTCCAAAAAATTGTTAAAATCAATTTTTTGAAAGAAGTGAAGTGGTTCCTTTGAGAAGTTTTTTAAGAACTTTTTTACATTACACTCAAGTTCCGAAAACGATCCACGTGACCTTTCAAATTAAGAAAATGAGGGTTTTTGCCAAAGTACCCCAAT
>SCLH01000093.1:113486-128522 GCA_004367855.1 Oikopleura vanhoeffeni | reverse complement strand
CGGCGAATCTCAAAATCAAAACTAGAAGTTTGGAGCTTCTCTAGTTTTTTTTTAGGATTTTTGAAAATCTCGAAAAAAAATAAAATTTTATATATTTTTCTCGAAATAAGTTTGGCGAGTTTCAGAATTCTCAGTTAATATAAAAAACTTGTAAATATTTTCTGGGTAATTCAGTAATTTAAAAATGATTTGCGAAAACCAAAATGTCACAGCTACCATGGTTTTTCCGTTATCGGCGTTCTATGAAAAACAGAATTACAGGTCGTTCGGTAACCGTTTTTGATTTACATCATAGAGCCCAAATAAAAAAATCATAGCTTTTTTTCATGTGTTACCGACCATTAATTAGGGTTCATCAAAAAATTTTTAACCGTCGTTTCCGTCTTTAAGCTTTAATTCAAATACGGCAAATCGTTGGCCCTCGTCCAACTCAATAAGCGTCATCAAGCGAGCAAACATTTATGTTTTCAAAAAGTTAACTATTGGTCTGCTTCAAATAATGTTTTGTGGAAACAAGCCAATAGGTGACTTTCAGATAAAACAAACATATTTCTCGCTTGACGGCGCTAAATGAGTTAGATGCATGCCAACGAGTTCACGAACTCAGCAGGTTGTAGTCGCACAAATAAAAGGTGGCGGTGGCACAGATCGGTTATTTGAAAAGTTCAGATCACAAAAAGTTGTTTATTTATCGGAAATGAGGTTCAGATTTGTTTCTCACTTAAATTATTTGCTAACAACAGAAAAAAAATTTATACTTCTAAGTTTTAGTTAATTATCAGGTCTATTTAACCCTTAATTTCACGCTTGATAGACGCTTAATCCATAAAAGCAGCAACCAGCTTGGTTTTGGAAAGCTAATTCGAAAAGTTCAAGAATTTGGCAAGCTCGGTTGAAAAAGTTCAGATTCGCAAGCTCGGTTTGAAAAAGTCAGATTCGGCCAAGCTCGGTTTAAAAATTCGATCGCAAGATCGGTTTCGGCAAGCCGTTGAAAATTCAATCGCAAGCTCGGTTGAAAATTCAGGATTCGCGCAAGCTCGGTTTCGGCAAGCTCGGTTGAACAAATCCAGATTCGGCAAGCTCGGTTTAAAATTCAGATTCGGCAAGCTCGGTTTCGGCAGCTCGGTGAAAAAATTAGTTCGCAATGTTTCGGCAAGCTCGGTTTCGGCAAGCTCGGTTTGAAATTTCAAATTCGGCAAGCTCGGTTTGAAAAAATTCAGATTCGGCAAGCCGGTTTCGGCAAGCTCGGTTTGAAAAAATTCAGATTCGGCAAGCTCGTTTGAAAAATTTCAGATCGGCAACTCGTTGAAATTCAGAGCGAGTCGGTTTGAAAAAGTTTAGATTCGGCAAGCTCGGTTTCGGCAAGCTCGGTTTGAAAAAAATTCGAGATTCGGCAAGCCGGTTTGCGGCAAGCTCGGTTTGAAAAGTTTAGATTCGGCACGCTCGTTGAAAGTTCAGATTCGGCAAGCTCGTTTGAATAAAGTTCAGATTCGGCAAGCTCGGTTTCGCCAAGCTCGTTTGAAAAGTTCGAGATTCGGCAAGCTCGGTTTCGGGCAAGCTCGGTTTGAAAATTTCAGATCGGCAAGCCTCGGTTTGAAAAAGTTCAGATTCGGCAAGCTCGGTTTGAATAAAGTGTTAGATTCGGCAAGCTCGGTTTCGGCAAGCTCGGTTTGAAAAAGTTCAGATTATCGGCAAGCTCGGTTTCGGCAAGCTCGGTTTGAAAATTCGGATCGGCAAGCTCGGTTTCGAACAAGCTCAGGTTTGAAAAAGTTTAGTTCGGCAAGCTCGGTTTTGAAAATTTCAGATTCGGCAAGCTCGGTTTGAAAAGTTTCAGATTGTCATCGGCAAGCTCGGTTTGAAAATTTTCAGATTCGCAAAGCTCGTTTCGGCAAGTTCGGATGTCGGCAACTCGGTTTAGGCAAGTTCGTATCTGCAAGCTCGGTATGGCAAGCTCGTTCGGTATCGGCAAGCTTCGGTATAGGCAAGCTCGGTGATCGGCAAGTTGGTGATCGAATTCGTGTCGGAAGTCGTTTACGGCAATCGGTGATTCGGCAAGCTCGGTAAGCAGTTCGCCTAAGTTCGGTGATCGCAAAGCTCGTTAGCAGTCGGGCCGCAAGCTTGTCGCAAGCTCCTTTTCAGCAAGCTCCGACAGAATTTCGGCAAGCCCGGTGTACTTATTTTTTCCCACACAAGAATTTACGTTTATTTATCATAATTCCTGAGCAAATTAGAAAAAATTTCATGCCGAGGAACTAATTTGTTGAAAAAATCAAGTTTCTAAATTTGTTTTCTCATAAAATTTATGAAATATGTTCGTACAAGAATTATGCACGATGAATACCAGTCTTATAATGTTTCGAACATAAATTTATATTATTTCGGTAAAACCAGAATAAAATCATCCTTTAAATGCCTAATTTCTCTGCAACGAATTTGTAAATTTCAAATTATGTTCTTTCACAGATATCCTTTTTCGAATCAAAGTGTCTCTCAGTGGTCACTGACCACTGGTCAGTAAGATGTACAAGTTGTTAACTGTACAACTATTTACATTTTTGTTCTTGGCAACGACTCGTCCGGTTGAGTTCTTCCATCGAAATTAACCACACCATTCCTATTGAAATTGATCAAAAACATGTCTTCGAATCGGACAATTTTTCGTACTTATGTTCACTTTATATTAAAAATTAAATGTTCAGAATTATGAAAAAACGTTTTTTGTTCGATTTTTTTATTAAAACATGTTTGGTCATTATGAGAAATGTGAGAACTCAATCGAATGAATCGTTTGCAACAGCGGAAATATCGATGATGTAGAAAATCTATTTTAACAACGATGAAACGCACAGTTTTATCAATTTAGGAACTTATTTTCAGGGGATTATTCAAGGAGATTGTGGGTGCTTCCAGCAATGTGCTAGGGAAAAATAACTTTTTTTTAAAACTCAAATATCTTTTGTGCGAATTGAGTGGACATGTTTTTATCGTTTATTGTAGTTCGTAACCTAGAAATGTCCAAAATTGATGGATTTCCAAAAAATATTTAAAAATCACCCATTGAATCCATAAAACCTAATTGCTGCTTTTTCTTTGCAGTAATGTATAACGTCATATTCACGTATCCGAAAATTACATAATGCCAATACTATTTGTCAGAAAAAAATTATCTACAATCTAATTAGCTATTTTGAAAATTTATCTTAATTCGCCGAAAATAGTTTTCGAAAATTCATGGCTATAGTACAATATAGGCAGAAGGAACAGATTTTTACAAACCTTAGTTTAATTTCACAAACGGTACATGTTATTTTATTTCTCTTTTTTAGATGGTTATCTCGATTCTCCAAGTATGACATTGATTAGGCTGAAAATTTAAATAGCGAAAAAGGAGCAAAAACTTAATAATAATAATACAGAAATGCTTTCATTTAGGGTAAATTTTTGCTGTGAGTTTAATTTTTGTAATTTGAGACTATCCTTTGTCTAGAATTTTGAATAAATCAATTATTTTTGCAAGCTAATCCGATATTCGAAAACTAGTTATCTGATAGCAATAAACTTTTTTTGCTTGCAATCGATTTCTCATTTGCTGGATGGTCGGATACAAGAAAAATAATACCTTATTTGAGACCGTGATTGAAAATAAATACATCCACAACCCTGTTAAAGAACCCTGTCAAAGAACAGTTTTGACACTGAGCATTTTGATATTCAGCTTATCACAATGACTCAGCTTAACTTTCGTGGCATGAATTAATTCTCATTAGGATCGAGAAGTTTAGCGAAACTTTTTACTGACACATTTGTATAAGACGAACGACACGGTGTGACAGTAATTTATTCTCTGCTTATCATAATGAATATAAATACTAAACAAATACTAAGAATAAAAATTACATCAAGTTAGTAAATTTATCAGGTTTTACATAATATTCGGACTATCGAACGGGAATATCTCGTTCTCTTATTTTTTTCGGCGTGATATAAAAAAATTATCATTCGTTGAAAAAATGTTAAACTAAGCTTTGGTACAATTCCCTGGGATTTTCCGGAGTCAAATTTTGACCGGTAATATTAATACTAAAAGAGTGGATAATTTATAACTTATCGAATTTTTTATCAGAAATATTTTTGTGGTATTTATCTCAGTCGTGAAATTTCAAACATTGTTATGAGAAAATGAATTTCTTAAGTTTTTTGAAGAAAATATTTGTTTTTTATGAAAAAAATTTAGTTGATTGTGTTTCTCCACTTCATAAACTACTGCAGAATTACCGTGTTGTTCAACAACCAGTACTTCTTAAAGTTATTACTGATATTGTGGCTTTTTTGATAGATTTTAAAATTTTTGATATTTTTTAATTCAACATCCAACTTTGTTTTAATTTTGAGGACGAAAAAGAACCATATCCCTTTATTACACTTTGCTTAGAATGCGTAGCCACTACTCCTGTTCAACGTCTGATTTTAACGTTGTGTCTACGCATTCTAAGCAAAGTGTAATAAAGCGATATCCATTAAATTACGGCAATAGCTTACATAACAACAAAATTTAATATCGTGTCCTTGTATTTTGGTTAAATATTGTATTTCAAACCATTTTATTTTTGAATGTCTCAGAATCGAAAGCAGACAGAGAAAAATACTAATTGATCTAAAAACACTCTGATGCTGATAATGTATTATTGTGACAAAGTAAATATATCATACTTATATGAGTTATATCCTGTTTTTTATATCATACGCTGCAGCGCGCTGAGTAGGTTTTGGCACTGATGGTTTTAGTAAAATTGATTGTGTTTATTCATTATATTATTTATTAATACTTCGTGCCCTGTATAACTTGGACCACCAAGGGCTAACAAATAAACCCTGTGGCTTTTTTTCTTGTTTAATACTTTATTCAGTGATTTGTTGTACAGATAAATTCTTACTTTGTTGTAGTTAAGCATATTAAAAAAAATTAAGATTTGTTTATCGTTATAGAAAAAAGAAAAGATTGTTAAGTTGTTTAGAAAATATAGGGAAATGTGTACAGTATGCTTACAAATTATGAAAAATCGTACAAAATTTTAATTTAAATTGTAGAAATATTAATTGATTGAAAATAAAATTGATTGCAGTTATCAAAATAATATCAAATATTTAATTATGATGGTTCAAAATACGAATTTTCATTTTTTAATTATCGTAATGAATTAATAATTAAGATAAAGTCTTGCCCTTTTTATTTTATCAGAAATTATGCGAAAAATGACTTTGAATGACAAATTGTCTATTTTAGATAGACCTTATCACAAGATTATTGAGCGCGAGTTACTAATCATGAGTTTTTATCAGGTTACTTGAACTGAAATTTCTAGCTAGAATCTGATAAACTGTATACTAAAAATAAGATTACAATAATTCCGGACAATGATTCATTTTTTGTTCCCAATAATAATTCGGCTAGGATACCATACTAAAAAACAGTAAATAAGTTCAATTTGTTAAAACTGGCAGAAAAATAAAGGCGTACTATCGACCTTTAAAGCGGACGCTTCTAGTGGCTTAATAAGAGACCAAAAAAAGAAGGAATCATATTAAAAATAAGTAGGTAAATAGTTATTAACTATGAGACCACATTATGTTTGCACGAACGCCTGTTTATAAGGATATCTTAACAAACGTTATAAATTTGTTTAAAAAAATTTTTTAGAAAATTTCATTCAATCCTTGGTTAACCCTTGGAATCATAGAGCCGATATATCAGCTCAAGCCTACCTTAAACCTTCTAAAAAGGGCAACAAAAATGTCACAGAATTCTTTTTCCGGATACTTTATATAGAATTTTGCGGTTATTCCTAAAAAAACATTTAATTTTTTTTGGATATTTGGTTCGAATATCACGGAGAGTTGATTTTTTGAGATTTGTCGCCGAAGTTTTACTTCCGGAACAATTATTTCGAAACTAGACATCAAATACAAATGTGAAATAAGCCAGTTTTTAGTAAAGTGTTTTGTGCATACAAAACACTTAACAGTAAAATTTATTCGTATCTTGGGACAGATATTTTTTTTTGAAGTGAAATTTCAAAATTTTCGATTTAAGTATTCCATGAAAAAATAATTGATTATAAACATTTAATCAATCAAAAATTGTCCACACTGTCACTTAATTACTATTAAAGATTAAAAATAATAATAAAAGTATATTTATCTGCTTTTATTTCGAAGATTTGCCATTTTCCTAGAAATTTGTGATTTTTCATCATTTGTTTTTACTTTTTTAAAAATAACTTTTGATTGGTGATATAGAGATTTATTCAGATTTAAGTGTGACGTAAGGCAGATACTTGTGCGTTGATAACCATGAAAACGAAATTTGTAAAGACTACGATAATTTGAAATCATTGATGCAAAAATATAACTTTTCAACTTCCTATTTCAAAAGTAATTGGAGCTTCAACTACCTTGAGCTTTCTGTAAACAAATTCCAAAGTAGAGCCGATATATCGGCTCTGGTGCCTTGGCGGAACTTTTTTTTCTGCGATTCCAGGGGTTAAGATGGTTTCTAACTGAATCTGTGCCACAACGTGCAAAATTAACTCGATTAGAATAAATAAACCAACTTAATATTTTTTAATTGAAATTTTCCGAAATATGAACAAAGGGCCCTTAACTGCCTGATCGTGACTATTCAAAAAATTCGGAATTCGAGCATTTGGTTGTGTAATTCTTTCCAAATCTTAACCGTGAAATCTGGAATATAAGGTTTTGATTGGGTCCTAGTATACCCCGTTGTTTGGTTCATTCAAATAGTCACGATCTGTCAACTGAGAGCGTTTAATCAATAGCTCTACTATTTTAAATGAGAGTACTTGTCCAAATTAAAAAAAAACTTTATATTTATATGAAGTTATTAATTTTTCATAATTAAGAATTTTTGTATTTATAAGCAGAATTTTGAGAACCAAATTGTGAGAAACCAAACTAAAAGTTTGAAATAAAATTATTCTCAATATACATTTAAAATTCCATGTAAAATTATATAATATAACCTATTCAGAATCTTAACGATTTGGACAATTGTCAAAAACTTATTGTTCGACAATGTATGATTCCAATCAGTCAGGATAAATCATTCTCATAATTTACCTTCGGCAAAAACTTGACAACTGATTAGTTATATTAATTTTACGAAGAATATGATCAAATTAGGTTTGTCTTTTGCAAATACTTCCATTTTTAAATATTCAATATATTACTTAATTTTCATTCCTATAATTTACTCTATTTTTAAATATTCATAATATTTTAGTTTCCATATAAATTCGTGTCAGCAGTCAAAAAGGTCATTTGGAAATGATGAAGATATTCCTTTGTTTGCACTTTCTTGCAGCGGTACCAACAGGCAAGTATAAGAAATCAGCTTAGATATTTATGAATTTAAGAAATACAGATGTAAAAGTCATGAAAATTCCAATTTCATGACAATTCGTTATCAAAAATCTTATCAAATTTTTTTGTACAAATAGTTATTATTTCACACCCACCCTGATCTCCCTCACCCACGTTGTTGCGTTTTGAAACACATTGGAGACCAGAAATATTATACCGAAAAGTCATCTTGCTAGCGGCAAATATATATTGCAACAGATCCCAAAAAGTCCCTCATTGTTAATTTAAGCATTTTAGTGATATTCAGCCATTGTCAATAGACCAATGACCATACAAAAATGCATAATTTTTTCTCTGAAAAAAAATAAATAAAGTCAATAAAACATTTTTATTACAGGCCTCCTGGTCATTTTTTGCTATATTTTTAGCCAACATTTTTATATAATTCGGCTTTGGTAGAAAATGTATCCGATTAAATTCTTAGATAGCTCAAACTGAACACAAATGTCCCGATGTTCAAAAAAATGAACACCATAACTTTTCATCTTCAAAAGTTAATATGATATCAATTCGAGATAATTCATACATGTACACTCCCCTCAATGACTAACTAGAATAAATCGAACATAACATTGGCCCTGATCGGCTAAATCGGTAAAACGATTTGAATCACATCAGCGTCCATGGTGACTCATTGTAGATACTTCTCATTTTACTTTAAGGGAACCGTAGGATATATTCTAAAGTGTTTCATTCTTTGACTAGTTTTGGTTTATTCAAAGGATAGCCTAAGGAATTACTACAGTTAGAATTAAATTGTTTTAGACTGAATTTTTTAAGGGTAAGGGACATTCTGTATTTCTGAAATGTTTTCGACGCAGCTAATAAATTTTCTATCCTGCAAACCAGTTTACAATGCAACTTTAGGGCGTTTTAACTCTCAATGCTCTCGAAGAAAGAATATTTATCGATTTTCAAGGTGCAGGACCAGAATTTCACATTTATTGAGAACGTGTTTGCTATTTATTATTAATCAATTAACTATTAACGAAGGACGTTTTAAATTATTTTGAAAATCCTCATGCTTATTTTTTACTACACGTACGGATGTACAAATACGGATGTATCATATACGAAATAATAATTTTTCTAGTTATCAATTAGAATTTCTTGATTTTTTGAGCCATTGAAACTGTTTGAAAAATCGTTAATACTCTTAAAAACTTTTAAATCATAAATAATTTAAAGAAAATAGTAGAACCCTCTAAAGCCAGAAACAAGCCTCACGCGTGAAACATATCAATCACGACATCAAAATGAATTAAATTATAAATTAATGGCTTATGGGCATATGTCTTACATAAAATCTCAGAAAAATGATACGATAGCACGAAGTAGAAAAGAAAAACTTTGAACTGCCAGTTCTCCAAAATTTAATTCTTATGTAAAATATATTTTTAATGTCCAAAGACCCTATGTAACTACCTGCCAATCGTAATTAATGTATGCAAATGTATCGATTAGATGAAAATTGTTAATATGAGTAAAATTCATAATCAGAAGTCATCATAAGAATTCTACCTTATACTTATTTCGAGTTAATACATTTTAATTTAATTCTGATAAAGTTTTCACCAAATAAAAAGACATCTACTATATTTATCAAAAAAGTTGGATATATCCTTCTCCAACCTAAGTGGACTTAGAAAATAAGGGTTATCTTTATATCGCGTGTTCGAATCACACTAATGTTATCTTAGTGATTTTTTTTTGTGACTGATTAGGCTTAAGGTTGTACCTTAGCTAATAGTGAGTTTATTGCTTGTTTGAAAACTTAGTTTGGGCCAGTTTGAAACAGACAGTTAAGCTGTGCAGTTTCTGAATTAAGTTGAGTGTACAGTTTAAGTTGAGAGATTATGTTAGTGATTGTCTTAGTGATTACGAACCAATCAACTTTGGCGCTCTCAATATCCAGCACCCTTGCCCTTTATCATACCCAAGACAGTCACTTAGACAACATGAGTGGGATTCGAACACGCGCTATAGAGATAGCCCTCATTTTGAAAATCCACTTAAGGGTATGGTGGTTCCTAATTTGACATTTTCTCGATAAAATATTAGCCGAACAGAGCCTCGAGGATATAATTCAGATTAGCCAGTTTGTAGAACTAGCCTTCAACTTGCGAAAAAAACATGCCAAAACTTTTTTGTATGACCACACTCCTTCAAACATAAGCGGCACAAGAGCCACCTAAGCCAAAAACGAAATTCCTACTCCTCTGAGGTTATATTTTGAAATAAACCTTAATTTTAACATAACCTGTATAATTACTATACAAAACTTTGTAGGTGAGCTTTTGTCGATAAGTGCTATATTTATTCTAAAATACGTAAAAAACCGGTCCAAAATACCGGTTTTTGGACTTTTTTCATCGGAAATTCCTACACCTCCTAGGTTAAATTTAAAAATTTACTCAAATTTTTGCAAAAGCTAGCTCTAAACAAACAGAAACTTTGTAGGTGGGTTTTTGNCTGTTGATGATTCAGGCTGTTCGAGGTAAGCCCCACCATGATATTGTTTTCTGTCAGAATGACTCGAAAGTAGTACAAGTAAGATAAATAAGTGACCAAGAAAAAAATTTGCTAGAGCATGTAAAAATTTTTGGCACTTGGTGGCGAAATCTCATTTACAAACTGAAAAATTAAAATTCTATCCTTTAGCGCCTCCAAAGTTTAACGCGCTCAAGTTTTTATTGGTCGAAATGTCAATCAATCATAATCGTTAAGTTTTATTAATTGTGATCAATTCGAAAATATACATGTATATGTATATAATTCCATATGTTAATATTTACATATTATTAATAGATTAATAAGCATGTAACATATTGAAAAATTTATTTTGCATGTTGAACAATTTATTCGCCATGGAAAATTGAATAAAACATTACCATAATCAGAACATAATTTCATGTAAAATTTTTACTCTGAAATTTTGCAATCTTTCAAATTTGCACAATCTAGAAAAGCCCATTTTTCCCCAGAAGTCAAACAAATCTGCGTTTTACGTACAATGATGTCGATTTTTTTCATTTTTAATCTGCAAAAGTTCTCTTTTATAATCAAAATTTATAATTTACAGCTACTCAGAAGCTCTTTTGATAAATAAATATTTATTAACTGTCAAAATATATATTAGTCAAATAATATTATTTTAAATGTAATTTCTGACATTTAAAACCATCAATCAACTACTGTATCAAAACTACTGCATCTATTGGCTTGAAAATGAAATAAACGGAAACGTTGCTTTGAAATAAAAGAAGATAATACACCTTCATAATTTTAAATCACAATTTGAATTTCAAACAGGATTTTAATCAGGTTAACTTTGTGTTGCATATCCCTTTATCACCTTTTGGTTAGAATGCGTAGCCACTACTCCTTTTAACGTGTGATTTTAACGTTGTGGCTACGCATTCTAACCAAAAGGTGATAAAGGGATATTTCTGGAAAGTCTGTCCAATTTTCAACCGTCAAAGTTTATCACTTTCGGGTGCATTTTTGAACAAAAAACGTTTTTACGAATATGCCATTATCATCTCTATAATAGTGTTTATACACAGGGAGTTACCAGAAATAGCCAACTTGGGCCTAAAACTGGGGAGATTTGTGGTAAGTAGCGATTTGTTCTAACTAGAACTATTTGTGGTTACTGTGGCAATTTGTGATAAATGGGTCAAATTTTGATAACCGGGTCAATTTCTGGTCATCCTCTGTTTATCCCACTGTGCTGTTATAGTCCCAAGGCAATACAATTTCGGGGTCGTGCTTACTCAAATTGGCCAATCGACTTTTCGTCCCAGTATACATTGCCTAGGTGGGTACACTAAGCCCGCTCGCGCTTTCTGTGCCTAGATTGGTCTCACTAAAAATAAAAGATTCAGACCAATTAGGGTACAGAAAGCACGAGCGTGCTTAGTGTACTCAAATGAGTACACTAGACACCAGCTCCAAATTTCCAGAAAAATCATAAAATGAAAGAAAACCCAAATTTTTACCTTTTATTTTATCCTTGTTTTCGTAATTGAAACATATTTTCTCTTCTGGTAGCTTTTATAAGTGTTCCGGATGACTTCAGCAGTTGTATGTTTAATTTTATTTGATTGTGATTTATAGGATATTTATTCTATAAATCCTATCTAAGTTCAATTGTTATAACTTATAACCACCACGAACAAATCATTTTCCCGAATAAATACGAACCAGAAGAACATCTTTTGTCATCTTTAAAATTGGAAAACTTAATCAAACACTTTTTAAGTTTTCAAACGGCTTATGATGCAATAGAAGTGCCCTAGGGCGTTATTTGATAAACACTCGTAGACATTATCTTTTATTATTCTAGATCGAAAGACTGTCTTGAGCTATAGTAAGGGTGCGCACCGGGAGGCTTATAGGCCAAACTTGAAGTGTTCATGAGTGTTCTTTGACCTCAGAGGGGAGGTCAACGTAACCAGATAAAATGATCCCAATAATAAAAAAAATCTAGGTGATCAGAAAATCGCTCTGTCTTCAAGCTCGATAAAAAGGAGATAAATATTGATTTTTTCAATGAAAAACCGCAAGAGCGTGACTGCAACGAAATTTGCGTATAGATAGAATACATAATTTTTGAATAACTTCGAGGAAAAATTTTTGTTCATTTGATGAGAAAATTTAATCATCGAAAAGGGCGAAATGCTACCCTAGAATTTTTTCTTGTTTTGAGCTTAATTCAACAGTTTAAAAGTTCAAATTTTCGCCGGTCCGTACCCGCTTTAGCTACGGGTTTCAAAATTAAAAAAATTGAATGCAGTTCCAGCATCAAAGGTTGTTGTCAAACATCATTCTCTTTCATCAACGCTTGAGTTTTTCAAATTGAGAGACATAAAAAAATTCAAATAAAAAGTTTTGAGTGAAATCGGCTATAAGGGAGTTTAGGGCTCTGGTTTTATTAAGGATAGTTAAAAACCGCACTGACAATCAAATAAGCAAACAAATTTTTTTGCATTTTTTTCTGCAAGTGTTTTTTAGTCAGTGTTTTTTCAAATTGAAGTTAAAAAATAACGTTTGCTTCAATTTAACCATGCACTTTATGATCCGCCTACGCACAAATCGTGATTTTTAACATTTAAAAATGGTTTTTCGGGTTGACATATTGAGTTTTGGAATTTGGTATGATGTAATAAAATGCTTAAAATTCCTCAATTAACCCATATATTTATGATCTTTAAAAAATTTCACGGTTGTCGACAATTTGCTGTAACATGTTATAACACCCTAACCAAGACTTACAATAATTCAAATCAGAGTCCCACACCTTCTTACGTTTGCATTTGAGATGTAAAAAAATATCGATTATGGCAAGCACACAGACATTTCTGCCACGATTGATTCCGAGCCAAAAACTGAAGGCTGAGAAGAAGCAGTATTTTGAATTTTGGGCGGCCACATGGACATTTCTCCCAAATTGATATTTTCGACCCCAGAGATAACGAAAATGGACATCAAAATTTTCCAAATTGGCCACAAGTTGTGCTCGAGAGCAAATTTTCCTGTTTTGAGAATTTTCCAAGAGTTTGAAACATTTAGTATTGTAAACATAATTTGCCAGAAAAACTCGCCATCAAGATGTATCAACTATCAAAATTGCTGACAATATTAATCGTAACAAACAGCTGAAAATTCTAGAATGTACATTTCGGGAATTCTCTCGAGCACCAGTTGTAGACAATTTGGCAAAAATGTCCTTGTGGCCTATTTTGAATATCAATTTGGTAGAAATGTCCATGTGGTCGTCTGAGGGTGAACAGGGAACTTGGGATTTCTATGATGGATTGAAATAAAAAATAGCGGAGAAGAATCAGCTCGCGAAAAATTTATTGCTCGAGCCCTTTTTTGAAATACTGCTCTGTGATTGAAAATTTTCATTTTTCTGTGATTTTTTCTGTGATTTTTTTGTGATTTGAAAAGTTTCATTTGCAATTTTGCAAGGTTAGAAAATTTTTTTTTCCAATTTTGTTTTATCAAAAAGCTTAGAATCTTGCACAGAATACGTTGGTTGCCATGGTTAACGTCAATATGTCCCAATAAGGTCCGCCAATCAGCGACCAGGGATTTGAAAAAAAGGGCTCGAGCAAAAATGTTTTTTCGCGAGCTGATTCTTTTCCGCTATTTTTTATTTAAATCCATCATAGGAATCCCAAGTTCCGTGTCGTAATTGATTAGGCGTCCAAAACTTATTCAATCTTACTTTTTTCGTGATTTATCTGAAATTTTGTTAAATTAGCTGTATCTTAGGATTCAGCGAGGGAGTTGCTTGTAGGCACTGAGCAATTTGTGTTGTGCAGACATTAATTTAATAAGGCAAAAATATAAATATTAATCATGAGAAAATCTAATTCTAATTTATTATAATTTAATTAATTAAATGAAAATTTTCATGCATTACACAAAAAATAAAGTCGAGATCTATAAAATAGTTTGGCTAAATGGCAAACAACTGATTTATAAGACAGAACTTAAGTATGTTTGGTATTCTGTGTGGAGTGGCCAGGGTCAGATTTGTGAGGCTATTTTGAAATTCACGGCGAATTAATCACCTGAAACTCTGACCAGTCATTTGTAGAATCTACAATTTGAATTCACAGGAGAGTAACTCACAGGAGAATAACTATCCGAGAGTTAGTACGTGCGATTTTTGTCCTTTTTTTTGAAGATTTTTTTTGCGGAGTTTGAAAATACTCCCAAAAATCCTTAGGAATTTTTTTAATGAACGTATTAGCAACTATGGGTAAATTATGAAATCATGGGTCGCCAGAAAGCAAAATGTGTGGTGACCACACTGTCGTCAACATCTTAATTTAAAATCATAAAAAAATAAAAGGGATAATATCCCTGGGATATCCGACGACAAAAAAAATTTTCCGAAAATATTCGATATATTATTTGTATGAAAAATATTTTTTAGCTTTAAACAGATTTGTTTCGAAAAAACAAAAAAAATCCGATGAATTCAAAAAAATCCTTGAAAAATTCTCCACAAGTTTGACAATCAAACTCGATTTTTGATTCAGTTTTTCCGATGAAAATAAAATAAAACGGTTGTGCTCAGAGAAAGCTGGAAGAAAGTGATGACGTAATCGATTTAATTCGGATTCAATTGGCCAAAAGTGGAAAGAGAAAATAATCGCAGCCAATCACAATCACTATAAAGCAAGAAGAAGTATTAATTTTTAAATAATTTATTAAATTAATTTAATCAGAGAAATTCTCAATTCGAAAGAAAATAATGTACAGGCCTGGCTGTCACTATCGACAAATAAATACGAACAATGATTTGTTCAACAATCTCTGAGAAATTTGACCGAAATTCAGTACCAGTTATTGCCGTCCGTTTCTGACGGACAGTTAAATGATTTTGCCATTCAGACTAATATTTAAAAACAATTAACTGCCCTAAAAAATAATTTTAAAAACCGGTAATTTTACCGATAAAAAACACACTCTAAGTTAAGGGGGTGGGCGTCGTAATTTTTTGAGCCCTTTATAGAATTAATTTATGATACATTAATATCGGTTATGACTAAAGTTGACCCAAGGAATCTCATGGTG
>SCLH01000093.1:16280-72914 GCA_004367855.1 Oikopleura vanhoeffeni | reverse complement strand
TCATCCAATTAACGTGTTATTTGCATCACTTGGGTTTTTCACTATGCGCTTTCTTTTGGTGCTTAGTCTTTAAGTATTCTCTTTGCCTCTCTTACTTTTTGAAATATTATATTTCAAATATAGTAACTTTGTCGAGGCCACTCTTTCAATCTCAAAATTGACATTGAAGTTTTTCACATGAAAATTTGCCAAAATTGAATTTTAAAGGCTTTCACCAGTATGAAATTTTCAATAATTAATGTGTTAAAAAATTAGAAGATTTTATCCATCCAATCAAAAAGTCATGCGACGCTATTTGCCTTACTTGGCGCTATCAGTCATCTCCCGCCGGTTTCATAGATGCCGCAGATTGTTTGCGGTAAAACTCTTTGTGTAGCTAATAGTAAGGCGGATTTTTTTATTGAATATGTGAAACTAATATCCTCCCAGTTTTTCTTTAAATGATGGTTTCACGCCAAAAATATTTTTTCAATGCTCTCTGATAAAAAAATTGACCTTGAAATGAGAAAAATCATATTTTTCATAATTGGTCTGATACACAATTGTTCGAGCTTTAAAATAAATTTAATTATTTGCGTTAACGTGTCCTGAGATGATCATTATGATTTTTTTGAAATTTTTATTTTTTTCACTTTTTGGAAGATCTGAGTACATGGGTTAGTTCGAAATTAAACTTTTCGAATTCGACAAATTATGAGAAATTTTTAAAAAAAGTTTCCGAACATTATAAAAAAAATGCCTTATTTTATGTTCAATTTTTTTCATTATTTGTTTCAACATCAACGAAAAACACTCTTCAAAATGGCCACTTTAACTTTTCGCGTTGATGACCACATATTTTTTATATGCTATTTGAAAAATTATATGACATTTTTTTGGGATTTTGGTCGAAAACTATTTGGAAATATTTTGAAAATTTCCTGATTTCTTGTTCAAAAATTTTCGAACATATTTTTCTGAAATTAACGGAATAAAATATTGCGACTTGTCACCTTTTATTTTTTCAATATTCCCTCGGTTTGTTTCTTCGCTCTTGGTGATACTCTAAATCATAATTTTGCAAGGAAACTACGGTTTGGGAGAAAAATCGTTGAAGCCCTCGTTAATCAAAATAAAGAAATTGTATTTTCACTCAAACTTGCCGAATTGTTAGGCCGTCTCGACCACCGAATTCAATTTATTTCAATTCATCTCATGAAAAAAAATATTTCTTACGATGTGCCAAAATTTCGGTTTTTTTTCGAATTTTATGGAATTTAAAATTTTCGATTTTGACGTAGAAATAGTTATAAAACATAAAAAAATAAAATGGTCGAAACCGTTTTTTCTGGTTTCTTATTGATAAAAATAAAAAAAATTATTTTACCTCAATTTTGAACCTTCAACCGAAATCTCCAGTTTTTAAGTGTGTTTTTAAAAGGCGATATATATAGTAAAAATTATAAAATCTGATTATACGAAGTAGGCTCAAAGGTGGCACCTTACATTTTAAAAACATTTGATTTGAAAATTCTGAAGTGGCAAAAAGTTTACCATCAATGAGAAAAAAAATTGAAAAAGTGCAATCTGTCAAAATGCACCGACCCCCTCAAATTAAAAAAACGTTCATATATTAAATTTGACTCTTTGTTAATCTTCGCCGATAAACTCCTAGTTGCCCACACTCCTATAAAACAATAATAAAGTAGGGAGAAATGCAAAATAAACCAAAAAGTTAATCTCTGCTGGTTCATCACTATCCTGTGTAGAACCTTCTAGAAATGGAGATCTGTTCATAATCATTTTATACGAAATCTCTCATAAAAACAATAAGCGAATAAAAATTAATAATTTTTCTGACTAGAACTCAAGTAAAGGTTCACTTTCAACCAAAACAAACCTTCCAAGTATAATGTATTAATGTGGATTTTTGCGAACATAACTCACAAACCCTGCGGTTAATTATTTATTTAGCCTGCTCTGCGAGTTAATTTTTAAGCATATTCACTTTATTATGCCAAAATTGAGATTTAGCTCTCATAAGCTCAAAATATTAATATACTTCTCAAATAATAGTACACAATTTGTAGAATTTTCTTTTTGTTAAATCAACCAAATCCACCGATGCAAAAATATAAAAAGGTGACGCGGTAAGTTTCCCCGAAAACAGGATTCAATCAAAAATCTTGGATTATCGGGACAATTTTGATTTTTATAATCATGGAGATGATATACTTTCCGAAAATGTTTACCAAGATTAATCAGGCGAAAAAATGCGATTGATCGTAGTCTGACGGTGATCTGATGCACGGTTTTAGCGCTGTGAACTTCGAAGCATTTTCCAGCAAATTCAAATTTTTGTCAGAATATCACTGCCTAAAAAATCTTTAGAAGGTTAGGAATGACTTTTTGAGATTTAATACTCATCACAGTAGATAACCTTCAAAGTAACTTTGTAGTTCGTATTACCCACTCTGGGCGAAATATGTATACTTAAGAGCTACATATAAATATAACTTTTTAGCGACCGATGTGTACATAATTCACCTATAATTCAGAGCTCTCTAGCGCTAAAACGATACAAAAGATCACCAACAGACTACGATCAATCGTATATTTTGCCAAATTAATACTACTCTTTCAAAACTCATCCCGATTTACTACATGTAATGAAATAATTGATCGAAAAGCTTCCTGGAGAAACTCAACTGTACTTATCCATGCTTAAAGTTTTATAGTCTGTTTATTAATGTAGTTTTCAGAATAATATGCAGATAATTGAAATAAAAACCGAAGTGAAGAAATTAAAACTCCCTTGGTTGATACTGGACACAATGATCATGGGTGCAACCAAGGTTGTTTCCGAGTGGTTTACAAACACTCATTTACCCATAATAATATCAACTGTGAAATAGATTCAACTCCACAGTGTTCACTCAACACGTCCTTGAAAATTCAAGCATAAAATTATGGCGTCTTTGCTAGCTAAAATCAACGAACAAATATTTAGAGGACGCCGAACTTTCCGGTATTTTTTAATGAATCGCTGTGAATTGACAACGCAAGAGCATTGACAACGAGGAAACATTTTTCGTCAGAATATTTGTTCGCCAAAATTTAAAAAAAACAAAAATTCATTTTTCGTCAGTTTCTTAACTATCTTTTTAGACAACGTAAATTTATGTTCCAGGAGATGAGTTTCGTATAAAAATAAATTTTGACGAAAAAATGTTTCCTCTTGACAACAATATTATATGATGATTTATTAATTGTATTGGGGTACAATTATTTATGGTACAGACTGAGTTTTTTTTCGTTTACTGCGTTTTTTGCGTAGACAAAGCAATCAGCGACAGTTATTTTGAGAACAGCGGTCGCTGATTGGTTTGTCTCAGCGGAAATAAAAAACGCAGTGAACGAGAATTCTCAGGCTAAACATTGCTATCAAACATAGTATTTTTACATCTTTTCGAATTTAATATTCATATTCAGATGTTTCAATTAATAATTTTCGGTATCATAATATCGATTTTCAACTTTTTGTTATGAAAAATTATTTCTGCGCGATATCCTGGGGATGAATAATAATTAGAAAACTTGGAAAATACCATTTTCTATAGTGATATATAATATATTTATATGAGATTCTTAATAAATAACAGATTATTTGTTTTTTTGATCGTTTTTTGAACCCAAATTCTACATTTACAACCACAACCTCTTAAATAATCAAAGCGATATTTTAGCTAACATTGCGGGAAATAGGTGAATAATTGCAGAAGTGCCTAAATTCTGCATAAAAGACATTGGTCAAATAAGCCACTAAATGGATCTAGAGTTAGGAATGTGAGTGTCAAGAAGTAGAAATGGAAAGTTTACTTTGATTTTTTAAGGAGCTTAAATATTAAATAAATTTTTTTATATGTTGTAAAAAATAAACGAAAAACTTTGATTATTTCTCGGAAAAATATCTGAAATCCGGGAAGAGGGCCCATTGTAAGTAAATCAAGCCGAAATTTAGGTATCATGTACTTAAAATGGGCTATCTTCCAGGATTTCAGACATCTAGTCAGGCGATTCACAGGGATTTTTTCAAAAAAAAATAAGTTTTTATAAATTATTAAATATTTGAAACCACAAAAAAAGCATAATCCTACCAAAGTATTTTTTAGGAGATCAATTAATTATCAAAATAGGCGACTATATATATCTTTATCCTGAAAAGAAATTAAAATTTTATGATAAAGATTTTATGATAAAAATACTGCAATTTCCTTAGGATGAAATCGAAGCTTATCCTGTACATATAAAAGGTAAGCGAAAGTATTTATTAAGATAAGCATTAAATCTATAAAGGCGTTTGGTTTAAAGCGTTAAAAGTAATTTGGATCGGAAAATATCAATGTCTTAGAAATTGATTAGATTATAATTCTGAGACTCAATTTTAAGATTTGAAGACGGAAGGCCCTTTTATAGAGGGGATTGTTATTGACCTTGAAGATTTGTAACGATGCGATAGAAAATATCTAAAAACTACAGCTAAAAAAGTAAAAAAATAAAGATAAATATGACATAACCGTATGAGGTCGATAAGTATAGCTGCATAGTATTCATAATAAATAGTCACATGCACAGAAGTTAAATATTCGAATGGATGTTAAACGATTTATGAATAATCATATTTTCACACTGCTGTGGGTGAGTTCAACAGGTTAAATATAAATATATATATAGGGTGCTATAGCAATAAATTAAAAACTTTGATTAGAATTATTGAATAGTTATTATTTGATAGCTACATTTCTAGAATACAAAAATTACATTCCCTTGATTGATTTCGGTTGTCTTGGTCGTCGAGAATGCTTCAAAACCAAAATATCGCCAACCTTATCAACTTCATCGAGAACTTTTGTAAGTTGCTCTCTAGTGTGACTAGCGGACAGACAGAATCGAACCCTTGCCGAGACAATTGGTGTTGCTGGGAATCCAACTACAACAACGGCAATGCCAACTTCTTGTAATAAACGACTAAAAACAGTTTATTCGAGTTTTTGTCGGGTTTTGAAGTACAAATATAGGCCTCGCGAGGCACTTTTTTTGGTTCGCGTTTTGCACCATAGCCGATTTTTGAACCAATCGGAAAAGTTGATTGTCACCCCCTAGTACATTTTTATTTGAGAAGTTTCATAGACGGTTACTTAAGGGGGTTCTGCATGTTAATTTGCATGCACAAATAAAGTTTCATTTTTTGATAAATTTAATATAAAATTATCATGTATGGGTAAATCGGGGTCTGACAAATCTATTATGACTTATAAAAAATCTTTAAATTCCGACGTTTAATAGTCTATTTTTTGAGTTTCATTCAAAATTCGCGTATTAAAAGAAATATTAATATAAACATATCATTAAAAATTTGACAAAAAATGATTTCTCTGTGAAAAACTTGATTATGAAAAAAGTGTAATTTAAAAGCGTGGCATCCCTTTTATTGAGGAAAATCGGCCTTTTTATTATTGTTTCATGTAAATTAACACGCTACTTTTTCATAATACAGCAGTCGCGCCAGTATTTGGGATAAAAAGAATTAACACAAATTCCATACCGAACGTTTGTGAGGCATTTTATTCGCTTAAAATATTTGTCGCTTTAATGAAAATTCATTTTTAAGAGAATCCCGGTCCCAAATTTGACATTTTTCTTCGAAAATATTAGCGAATAACACGGCTTCAAGGATTATTATTCAGATTAGGTAAGCTTTTCTTTAGGTGGCCCCCCTCTCCAGCAAAAACCGTAGGAAGCTATCAAGAAACGGTTTTTTGCATCGTGTAGCCAACAAAATTTAAGACTGCTGAAAATTTGTTTCGGTTTTTTGAGCCTTACCGGTTTACCGGAATCAGCAGAAAACACCAAGAATAATGGCGGTTTGAGAGAACTAATCATAAGTTCAACTGAAAGTATACTTATTTGGCGTCACTTCGAAAAAAAAAACTTTCGGGCATTTTGTCGTTTGGACACCAGACACCACCTGGTGCTGTAAAGAGCACTTTTTTTGAAATAACGACACTGGAATATCATAGGGGCCTAAAATCAGTACATTATTTGGAGTAACTTTTCAAGAGAAAATTTCTTGGCCAGAATTATTTTGCATTATCCCCGACACCACCTGGAATGTGTATAGGAGACTTTTTGAGTATAAATTATCGACAATTGGAATATCATAGGGGCTGCCTGAAATCATTTTAATTTGGAGTAACTTTTTTGTCAAGAAGAAAATTTTGACGTCATTATTTTACATTCGGAACACCACCTGCGGGTGTAAAGGAGCACTTTTGAAAGATCACAATGAATTATTATAGGGGCCCCTAAAATCATACTTATTTTGGAGTTAAAATGTTCAGCGGTTAAAATTTTGTTGGCGTACACGATGGCAAAAAACCGTTTTCTTGATAGCTCCTACGGTTTTTTGCTGGAGAGGGGGCGCCCACCTAAAAGAAAAAGCTACCTTTAGCCAGTTTTGTAGAACTAGCCTTCATCTTGCCTAAAACATGTGTCAAAACTTTTTTGCATTAAATACAACTCCCAGACAAATTAGCGAAAACAGGAGCCCAAGCCAAACGGAAATTCTACCTCCTCTGAGGTTTATTTTGAAATAAACATAAATTTTAAAATAACCTTGTTAATTAGTATTTAAAACTTCTGAGGAGCGCTTTTGTCGATAAAGTGCTTTATTTTTTCTAAAATATGCGTATAGACCATCGTTTTTTGAGATTTTCCATCAACGGAAATCCTATCTCCTCTGAGGTTAGATTTTCAAAATTCACTCAAATTTTCGCAAAAGAAGCTCAGAACAAATTAAACTTCTGTGGAGCGGTTTTTTTCAATTTTCGACCCCAAACTCAAAATTTGAATTATTTAAGTCACGTGAAAAAATTTGCGGAAAAAAAAAGTGCTTCGATTTTTTCGAAAGTTGGCTTCAAAAAAGCTGGGGAAACACTGAAGAGAAAGTGGCTTACGTCAAGCCGAAATTTTTGAGTTTCGGGGGTCAAATTGAAAAAACGTTATGTTTCCACTTAATTTTTTAAAAGATACTCAGAAAAAATCTAAAAAATTTTCGAATTTTTTTTTGTTCTTATTTGGTTGTTTTGTGCTTTCAAAACATGAACGATTGATTTGGTGCATTTTTATGACATAATAACTGCAGAAAATGTTGGGACCGGGTACCCTTAATGATATATAAGAGAGATTTTCACTGTTTACGAAAGTCTTTTTTTTTGCTTTTCATTTTTACGAATCACCCTGAACTGTACTAATTATCTCTTTACCAACGTTTGGTCGGACTGTTATGTTTCCGTGTTATTTTTGAAAGTTTTCAACTAATTCGTATATTACCTGCTCGAGTTTTTGACTGCTGGCAAAAAATTGTGCATTTTTAAAACTTCGTTTTTGTAATACGATTTACGAATTTTGTTACTCATTAGAAAAAAATTTTGGGTTTATAAAAATTATGAAAAGTTGTTTACAGAACAATATTTTTTTTTATTAACATGTTTGATCATTTTAATCACAAGTTACAGACTGTTAAAAAGTGGTCACAGAAATACCCAGCAATTTACATTCAGAACCCCCTTAAGAGATTTTATTCATCCTTACATTGTCGACATTTAATTTTAAAACGTCTTGTTAGTCCAACTACCGGTATTAAACTCGGCTAAAATTGATAACTACAATAATTTACTCACAAAACTGAAATCAAAGTTCCTTTGTACAACTTCCCGGATACAATTGAACCAGCATTACGACATGTTCGGTTTCGCCGCATGACCAAAAATGGGAAAAACAACCGGTTTGTCCTTATAGGCGAATCATTCTCTAAAAAGTCGAAAAATATCGCTAGAGGTAAAAATTAATATATATCAAAATTATGAATTTAAAATTATTTATTCAAAAAGCGATTATGAATACCCGCTATATTATTATGGCCTTTAATTATAAATAATCTTTGAATAATTGGCCGTTTTGTTCTTATAAACAAACATGACAGTACTGTATCAGCAAAAAAGGTTCCATCATGGTTTTCTTAGATTAAAATTCAAGCTCTTAAAGAAATAACCAAACATATAAAAAATGCAAGCATTTGCTTTAGCATTGACTTTAGACTTTATAATTCAACAATGTTCAACTTAAAATATAAATTTTTAACCCTTTTCAGATGAAAGACAATGCCATTATAAATTAACAAAATTATATTCAGCGGGGTAGGGTTCAGTTACCCCCAAGTGGAATGAGCCCCATGGTTGAGTTGGTAACTCAAAATTGGGACCAATTCAAAATTGGGGCCAAAATTGAGACCAAGTGAGCCCAGATCAAAAAGTTAAAATGTTGTTAACCTGATCGCAGCCATTTTAGATGGTAAATAAACCATCATTGGGACGACTGGCGAAGCATCATTTCCAAAAACAATAAATCCCATAGACTTTAATCTTTGTCGAAAATATTTACTATTTTCTGCCAATTGGTTTATTCGGCCGATTCCGGCCCCTTGTATTTGCTCAGTAGCCGTAATGATTTGCTGACATATACCTTTAAAATTCAATTAATCATAAATTATATTAAATTTGATAAAAATTTTATTTAAAATCACGTGATAGTATCTGTTTTAAGTAAATTAAGAGGGCGTTCAGGGCGAGCCCAGGATAACACAAACTCTTTCATGGCCTTTTTTATTTCTCAGTATTCTCTCTGCAATGAAAAACAATGATATCAACGCCTAAGCTGAATAGGCTACGCGAATTGGCAGAGAAACACTTTTTTTAACTCGTTTTATGGAGAATATAAGTGGGAAATCGAAAATTTTCACTTTTAGGTAACTTTTTCTAATGGGCACCCCCTTTGAAAACCAATTGGTTAGAGAAATCGGGAAACGATTTTTTTGTATTTATAAGCAATGGGGAACTTTGCACGAGGAAACTTTTGGCAATATTTGTTTTGACATCCGACACCATCTGGTGCAGTAAAGAGCACTTTTAGTACCGCTAAAAATATGTAAATTACCGGTTTTCGCTAATTACCGATCAACGGTCGAGGTCATAAATCGAAAAAAAATATGGACGGTTAAAATTTTCTTGGCTTTCGGATACAAATAACCGTTCCCCGATATATCTTACCGTTTGTTTTCAGAGGGGGGACGTTGCCCATTAAAAAAGGTTACGTTTTCTCATTTAAAGCAACGCTTGTTTATTTGAATGTGTTTACTTAAAAGTGTTTTTCATATTTTAGTCGTTACGTTTAATGTTTTTCCGTTGTACATATTAAACACAATTTTACAAACCTGGAGCCATCGATGTAGCGTAGGTATGGGCGTGAGAATGCTTTCGTAAATATGAAATAACTTCTTTTGACCCAGAAATATAGCCTCCAGCAGCGCCAAATGATTTTGTGAAAGTTCCCATTAAAACGTCGACATCTTTAACATCACATCCTAAAAATAAAATTAAAGTTGTTGTGGGTGTAAATAATAAAAAAATAAAAAACTTATGTTTGAAAATACTGTGAACCCTGTCTTGAGCAGCTTACAGCGAACAGAGTCAAAAATCCCATTTAGTCCGCTGATACAGCGATCACAGTTGTCTAAAATTAGAAAATTTACATTTTAAGACAATGTTTTTTCATCAAATAAATTTATAAATATTCGGTCAAAAATAAACCGTTCGTTTCCACCGACTTTCTTTGTTATTTTCACAGGATCTCATATAATATGACTCATATTACATGATTTTTATGAAATTAGCGGTTTTTCGAAAACTACTTTACCAATTTTTTTAATTTTTGCAGGATCTTGTCCAAAAACTGATACCGCTGCGGAGTCATATTACATGATTTTGATGATCGTAGCGATTTTCCTGGAATTAACAGGGAAGGGCCCAAAACAAATCAGAGATTAAAAAAAATTTAAAAAGAAATTCTAACAACCAGCGGTCATATTATATGATATCTAATTTCTATATTGATTCATATGCGACGAAAATCGTACCTGAGTATTCTACAACTCCTCTACCAGTAGCCCCTAATGCTCCGATAGAATGAGCTTCATCGACATAAAGATAAGCTTTATATTTTTTCTTTAGTGCAATAATATCCTTCAAATTTACAATAGACCCTTCCATTGAATAAATTCCTTCGACAAGAATCATAATTTTTTTATATGGTCGATAAGTTCTCTCCTGGCCGTGCACAATCGCGCGTTTCAAACAATCCTCAAGATGTTTAATATCATTATGTCTATAAAGGGTGGGAAATGCGATTTATATTTCATTTATGGATATATTTTGATGGCTCAAGTACACTCACTGTCCCCTTATCCGAAGACCTCGAGCTGAAGCTCGCCCAAAAATCGTTCGGATAAGGCTACACGTCGTTATAGGCGTTAAGGCTCATTAGCGTAACTTCATCTCGACCAATAATCGTACGGGGATAGGGTACTGTCAGTGTAACTAAACAACCTGTGAAAAAAACATATGATGTTTTTTAAGAGGTAACAATAGGTCAAAATTGATGTTGAAAAATCGAGAAATTAACGAAAAATTTATTACTTTTTATAATTTTGTGGTTTTTGTATTCTAATTTTCATGCACATCTTTTATGGCAAATAATTTTAAGGACTTGAAATCGCATTTTCCACCCTAGCCTATAAACCATAGTTTTTGCCCCAGAAAGTCTACAACCAAGAACCAAACTCGCATGATTTAACTCGTCTGATAAAATTAAACAACCTGGGCCGATAAGAGCAGGAATATTCATAGAATTTGTTGCAAATCCCATGCCGAATGTGATAGAGTCTTCGCTTCCAATATAAGCACTCCATTTTTCTTCCAGTTCTTTGTGAATAGAGGAGGTACCAAACTCAGCTCGTGGAGAGGAAGTGGTACATCCCTTGAAAAAAAATTAAAATATTTTTTGAACAATTACGAATGAAATAAAAAGATAGTCTTTCGAAAAGGGCATTTTTCGCACAGACCTTTTTTTAATTAAAACTTGCAAAAAAAATAAGAATTTTTTTAAATTTTTTGTTTCTTTTCCGAAAAATCGATACGAAAAATATCCCCGTCGGTTATTCGATAAACTTGAAATGTTCGACAATAATACTTTTTATATATTGACTTGTTTCGGTTTTTTTGAGTAATCTGTTTTAAAAAAGAAGAGAAAAGGCGTTAGACCGTCTCTTTAAAATCATGATTATCAGAATTCACAGAAATATAAAAACAAATATTAAAAACGAGCTACAAGCAGTTTCCGGAGGTTTTTTCATTTTTTTTAAATATTTCGTTACATTTGAAAAATGGCGATCAACCCAAAACGAGGGAAAAAATAAGATAGAATATGTTTCAGATAAGAGCTGACGATCATGTTGTTTCTGGTCAATACAGTTAACGGTAGTCAAATTTCTTCTAAATAGTGTATTTCTTGTCTGATCTACTGAATATCGAGTACGGGAGCTCCTGGCACATATTAGCTACTTTTTTAGCCAACATTTTTATATAATTCGGCTTTTGAAAACGACTTATCCGACTAAGTTCTTAGATAGCTCAAACTGAGCACAACTATTCAGAAAAAAAAATAAAAAAATCAGACTTAATTTTTTAACAAAAACTGATAATTAAACAATTTCAGTAATCTCAGAAAAAAAATGGTCCGATTCGGACCATTTTTTTTTAATTATATACTAAATATTTCTGCTCAGTTTCAGCTATCTAAGAAACTTAAAATCGGATGCGTCGCGTTTTCAAAAAAGAAATGATATAAAAAATTATTCCCTAAACAAGTATCTAATTGATCCGTAATTGATATCGCTTAAAATGTGGGTTAAAAATATTTGATGTGGATTCACATACCATAAAAATTTGTATCATAAAAACTGAACTTAAATTGCGAAGATTGAAATTATTATTTATAAATTTTTTCCTGAACATGAGTTGTCTCAATTGCGCTTTGCGCACATGGTCCTGTATTTTCAGCAAATCCAAGATAATTATATGATCCCAAATTGATCACTTTTTTGATAGCTCCAGTGAATGAAAATGTCCAATTATTATTTTTACTTTCTCTTTCCATTATATTAAAAGTACTTCCAGGAACTGAGTTAATTGGTCGTTCAAAAGAGTCCCTAACTCGCATGTACACATTTCTCGTGTAAAATCCGCTGAATGAATCGTATAAAACTGGAAATCGCATCATTTTTGGTAACTCGTTACTCCCGCAGTTTTTCTCGATATTATATTGCCGTAACTTATCGCGAAAAAATCCGAAAATTGAACATAAAATATAGTTATAATATGTGCAAATTAGCACCCACATCGGGGGCTGTTCGAATTTGTCGTCTTCCATTATCTGAACACGTTTATGTTTTTTATAGAACTTGGTGATGCATGGAAATTGAATAAAAAAACGGAAAAAAAATGAATTTTTTCTAATTTGAAATTTTTTGATTTTTTTCGTATTTTATGCAATTTCAAATAAATATCTATGATAAAAATACTGCTGTCATAGAAAGGTATAATAGTACTATTATTGATCTACGACAATAAATTATTAACTTCAGAACAGTTCAGAAATTTCAGATTTGTAGGTTTAATTTTGTCATATGACACTCTGAGGTGAAGTGAATGGATTGAAAGTTTAGAGGGTCATATAACATTTAACTGAATTTAACTATTTTGATTGAAATTAAATCGGAAGAATTGAACAGCCAATATACAAATTAAAAAAAATTTTGGCACGAAAAGACTTCCAGTATAATAATCACTAGAAAATTTTATTTGGGATTAACAATTAATGCTATTCGCTGGATTTTAATAACAACTTAAATAAAAATATAGTCGTAAAATTGATTTTTTGGCCATGCAAAAATTATATCGTTTAAAATAATTAAGAAATATTTTCTTTGTTTAGATATGCAAGCCCATATAAGTAAGGTGCGCATCAAGCCAATTTTTTATGTCTTCAATTTTAAAATTCACGGTCTCAATCGGTTTTTCGAATAACCAAATTTTTCAAAAATTTTTGAACATTTCATTCTTCAAAATAATGCAAATTTACTTTATTCTTATGAAAAACCAAATTAAATGACGAACCCTGAGTTAAATTACTTTTTTCTTTAAAAAAAGAGTAATTTTTCTTCTGATTCGGGAATCATAGTCGACATACTCAAAATCAAAGTTAGCGTTGATAATCAGGGGTTCAAAACGCATTTTCTCACCAATGAAGGGCCAAACAAATTATAACCGTTTAGCTTGGTCGGTAGGATTCTCGCTGCGCCCCCTACGTATAAGTCATTTGTTATTCGAAATTTAACAAAACATAAAAGATAAAAATCTAGACTTCATTATCATATTGAGCCAAGTAATATTAAGGTCAGATTACATAATTGATTGTATTGGGTGACCCAATTCGGGTCTTATGTCAAATCACAAATAAATGTGAGTCATAGCAATAAATTGAATCGTGAACTATGAGTTTCATTAAAAAATTAAAGATGCATTTTTAATTATCACGATTGCATTATCCTTGAACTATCCTTTAAATATTTTTCTTTGATTTTTGGAATGAAAAACAGAATTTTTAAATAACCTTTACAGTTTATAAATAAACCTAGAAATTGCACAATTTTACCACATTAAATTTCTATGAAGAAACTGTAGTTTTTCGTTTTTGAAGATAAACAAAAACGGCGGTGGTATCAAATTTGTTTCACATGATAAAGATACATTCACCGAGAAAAACAACGAACTGAAAAAAACAATTTACAATAAATTATTAGAAATGAGTGCGTCAGAGTTCAGTTAACTAATTTGTTAAAACAAATAACAATGATTTTAATACTTGTTGATTAATAAAATAAGAATGAATTTAAGAATTTTGTCCTCCAAAGGCAGCGCTGATATTCGATTTTTTTTATGGAACCGAAGCCAATACATAGATTTGTCCATTTGATAGGCCAAGTAAAATGTGACTTCCATGTCGGGTGATATGAACAGAGCAAATTTTTTCGCGTAATTTCATTGATGAGAGCACGTCAAGGCTAAAAGGGGCAGGTTAAATTAAGGGAGTAGTGTCTGCAAATATTTTATATAATATCTTTGTACATTCATAGTAATGTGGGTCTTGGCCAAGAGGACAAAATATTTCGGGACATAATTTTTCTTAACTGGCGGTAGTAATGATATCGATTATATTTTTCGTTATATAAGAAATTCTTATTAAGAATCCATATTAAAAAATTAAATTTCAAATCCAACAAAAAAAATATCAAGTTTCAAAAGAATGAGTCATCTTTATTTCTGATGATTTTTTATTGGAGTATAACTTATACTGTATTGAATAAATATATTTTTGAATATATAAGATTATACTGACGGGTCCCGTAGAACTTTGACGTCAGAGACCTAAAGAATCGCGTGATTTGATTGGTCAATACACAAGACTCAGTGCGTATTGACCGATCACATCACACGCTTTTTTAGGTCTCTCACGTCAAAGTTCTACGGGACACGTAAGTATAATCTTAGATATAATCTGGAGGGCTAGTTCTCAGATTTGGAAATGTATTTCTAATAAAACCTTCATTAAATTCAAATAAATTTAAAATTAATCGCGCCCAGAGCAAAAAGCTGAGAAAACAGTATTTTTTCTATTAACCAGCATCATAATCCTTATCTCGATAACTTAAAGCTTGAAAATCCGGTCGCATAAGCTTTTTTATTCTTTACAGTTGGTGAATAAATAATTACAGCACAGTGCGTTTAAACGGACGACCTGGTAGGACAGTTTTGTGTCAAAAAATCTTGCTAGCGTGTATCTAACTTTGACAATTCAAACTATCCGTTACGTTTGCGCGGACAATTTGAATTGCCAAAGTACAACTTAAAATGTACGCTAGCAGTACTTTTTGACCCAAACTCGTCTTAGTAGGTCGTCCGTTTAAACGCACTATGCTGTAATGATTTGGAAATGTATGAACTAATATCACTTTAACATTTTTGAAGCATTTGTTGCAAACGATGAGTCATTATAGCAATTTGCATAATTCAATATTACAGTAAATGAACTATGCAACGTTTCTTCCCCAATTTTCATTTAATAATTGAAATACCCAGTCAAATTAATACTGTATCTGCCAAAACTCTCGATTTCTACAGAATGTGATTTTTAGTATTAATTTATTAAGTTTCAGAAAACAAGGCCAACAACATGCTGAAAATGTTTAAAAATTTAAATTTTGAAAAGCACTTTGCTGAACACACGTGTGATTTCATTGAGTACAATAAAGTGCCTTTAGTAGAACGATTCGATTTCGGCCTTTGCGTCTTAAGACGCTGAGGGCAAACTTCTGAAAAAAGTTGCGTCCATAGAAAAAAAGGCAAAAACACAATTTTTTAAAAATGAATCATATTATATGATGCTAAAATTTTGAAAACGTAAAAAATGAACATTTTCATGATAAATAAACCAACAAAAATGCCAGAAGTTGCCTTGGTGAAAATAAAAAAACGTCTGTTCTTTGAGCGCTTACAGCAAACTTCAAAAAAATGTCACCGTCCTTTAAAGTCATTGGGGCAAATTTTTGAACAGAATGCGTCCTTAGGTTCATAATAAAGGGACTTTACTGTACTGTCGTATTTGTCAAGCGGACGTTTTTACAATTTTTCGAAACGTCCGCTTAGACGCATAAAAAACGTCCGCTTAGACACACGAAGTACTACGGTATATCAATTACGGGGTCATCTGGTCGTTTTTTGCCACTTTTTCAGCAAAAATTTCTATATAATTTGGCTTTTGAAAACGACTTATCCGATTGAGTTCTTAGATAGCTCTAACTGAGCACAAATATTTGAAGAAAAATAAATTGAAAAAAATGGTTTGAATCAGGGCATTATTTCCATTTTTTTAATCGAAACTGATAATTAAAAAATTTCAGTAATCACAGAAAAAAACCAAAAAAATGGTCTCATTCCGACCAATTTATTATTATTGTATTATTCACGAGATATTTGTGCTCAGTTTGAGCCATAGCCTATAGAAAAACTTAATCGGATGGGTCGTTTTCAAAAGCCGAATTATATAAAAATGTTGGCTGGAAAAGTGGCAAAAAAACGACTAGAGGACCCCGTAATAGATATGTTAAAATACCGCCGTCTATGATAGCCAATCAGTGTCATCATTTTTTTCAATTTTAACATATTTTTGCAACTTTTCGGTGCATTCACGAGAAAAAAATATATTCATAATTAATGTCGTTAACATGCACCGGAAATACCGATTAGGTATAATCATTTTTTGCACCTACCTTCGGTTCGCCCTAAAATTAATTGGTCTCAAATCTTAGATGAAAATTACCTGCATAAATTTCTGATTTCAATATTTCCTAAATTGTCAGTTGTTACAACTCGATTTCCTTCAACTGCAATATTTTCAAGCTTAGAATCGATACAATCCACTGAAAGAGCTTTTCCATTGACGGAAAATAAATGAAGATAACTCATTCCCTAAAAAATATTGAGTGAAAAAATAATTTGTCAAAATCTCAAATTTTGAAAATCAAAAATTTAGAAAATAGTCAGCAGAATCGAATAAATAGGTTGAAAAAAACTAATTAAAAGCCGTGTTTTAGATGGGCCACATTAAGGAGGTTGCTACTGCCATAAAGTTTTGATCTCATTTTGTGAAGAAACCGTAAATGCAAAATACTTTAATTAAGTACTTATATACTTTAATTAATTGCTGAATTGCTCGAAATCTCGGCTTTAAATCTGATTACCAAAATTTTTGCTAAAAACTTCACCGGTCAAAATTTTGTTTTAATGCAAATTCTAGAGTTTGAAAATTTTTTTTCAAATTTAATTCCTACAAAAGTTTAATAATTCTGTTTTTAACAATCCCTGAAATTTGTAGACTTCTACTGCAAAAATTGAACGCGCTGAAACTTTTTTTAGATTTGAAATTACCGGTTTTGAATCTGGTATACTGGTAAAACTGTAAATATAAAGGTCCGAAAATGATCAGATTTAAAGCCGAGATTTCGAGCAATTCAGCAATACTTAATTGAAGTATTTACGGCTTACGCATTTACGGTTTCTTCACAAAATGAGATCAAAAAACCCCTTTATGGCAGTAGCAACCTCCTTAATGTGGCCCATCTAAAAACACGGCCTTTAATTATGTTTTTTTTCAACCTATTTTATTCGATTCTGCTGACTATTTTTCTAAATTTTTGATTTTCAAATTTGAGATTTGACAAATTATTTTTTCACTTAATAACTTATTAATTCACTTATTAATGTGGCCCACCTAAAAATCTGATTTATTTTTGATTCTCTTGGCGATCTTTAAATTTTTCTGATTTTTAAGAAAATATGTTACTGTCAAATGTGTTTATAATGACAATCTGAATTTGTCCATATGATAATAATATTGCCAAAAATGCCCTCAAAATCAAAACCAGCGCTCAAGAGCAAAAATGCAAGCCAAATATTTGCAGGACTAAAGCCCACTTTTCAAAAATGTTTGGAATTATTTGGTCAACTGGATCGATTTTTATTTAAAAAATGAACATTTTATATAAATCCATCAATTTTTATAATAGGAAATAGTGATACACGCTACAATATTTTGGTTTTTGACAACAAAAATAATGCTTGAAATTTTTTGCTCTATACAATTTTAATGATGTCGGTTTGTCCATACAGGCACACTTCTCGAAAATAGCAAAAATCTAAAACTTTCTATCGTTTTTTCCAAATAAACGCAGTCTCTATAGACACATTTTGCAGTTTATTTTCGAATTTATTGTTTAATTTTCTAGTTTTATTTAAATTCAGAGTAATAATATCTGTATACTACGTAGTAATAATTTTTTTTTCAAATATCAAATTACTTTTTTGTAATTGTTTTTTATATATCTAAAATATTACCTGTTCTTCGCTGAAAGCAGAAAAAATAATATATCCTTCGTGAGACATAGTCAGGGAGTTGATAATAGAGATTCCTTGATTTGTGGGTGATAGAGTTCTGATAAAGACGCCTTTACGAACAGTGTGAATATTACAGATTCCATTGATACTAGCCGAAACAGCCATATCGAGCTCGGTACTTATAGCAACCTAAAATATGTTTTATGGGGAGATTCCGCACAGAAGTTTTCTCGTTTTAAAGCAGACCATATTTTTTAAAATACACAGTATTGTGACGGCTTTTGAGTTTAGCTATACTTGAAATGACCATTCTTGTCGGTACCGATTTCTAGAAAACCACTGCTCATAATTCGAAAATTATTTTTGCAGTGAACTTGAGAAGAGTCTTGGCCGTGGCGTAGGGCATATGTTGGTCGACTGGTCACTACCGGTTAACCGGTTAAACCGGTTAAACATTGAAATAACGATATCAGTAGATATTGTACAGTTATGAAAATGTTTTTTAGGCCATTTGTCTTAGAATTTTCCGGAGAACATTTTGGGGGGTCAAATTTTGTAATATGACACCAAAAAGTCAACTTACGCCAAATGACTCATATGGGGTCATATTACACATCACCTGAAAGACAATTTTATTTCGAATACAAAAATATAAAAATCAAATTTTTTCCATGTAATTTGACCCTATTATGACGAAAACACGCCTTTTTTGGCTTTAGAACAGTTCCGACTTTTGCGGTGGTACCGATTTCTAGACAACCACATGTTCAATTTCAAAAAAAAAATCTGCAATGACCCGAGAAGGGTTTGGGTCATGGCTTAGGGTATATTTTGGTCGAGTGGTCATTACCGGTATATCAGTAAATACCACTTCAAATTTTCGTCACCTAAGGTAGCTTTTTTTTTAAAGGACACAAATAAATATTTTGACGAAGTCGGAGCTCAGACATGGTATCATCAAACGTTTTTTGCATCGTGTACTTGCCCAAAATTCAAATACTAAATTTTTTTTTCTTTTTTCCCAGTCAACCGGTAAATGTCGTGCTCAACCGGTTTTCAGATAATCTTACGGTAAATTCTAATGAAAACCTGCGTCTCTGATTTTGAAAAAAACTACCTAAGATTTTGCCATATTGTCCTTAGACAAGGTTTTTTGAGAACAGTTTTAGCAGAATTATTTTTGTATATTGACACCCCAGGTAGGTATATTTTCTGGTCCACAGATTCTGGCTCAAAAGATGAACAAAAATTTTGGGGTTTTCTAAAAAAATTACCTTAGGTTTTTTGTTGCACTCTACCTGACAATTTTCAAAAAAGGTCTTATTGTCCTTATAAGAGAACATGCCAAAATAACAAGCAGTTTGCCGATAATGTCCTTATAGAGAATCAAGCCAAAATAAAAAGCATTTTGGCCATATTTTTTCAATAGTGTCCTTTTAGAGTAACATGCCAAAATAAAAAGCGTTTCGGCCATATTTTCTTATAGAAGGTGTCTTTATAGACGAAAAGCTTAGTACTCATAAATTTATTTATTTTTTCAAAATTTGTTGAAAACTTACATCTGATATTTCTGCACTGTGTCCAAAAAGCGTTACTGCAGGTTTTGCCCCAAGTGATCTATCGGCTTCAATACTCCAGATACAACATGATCGATCTTTTGAACCAGATATCAGTCGTGTACCAAAAGCATCAATTGCTACACAAGTAATAACATCCGAGTGCCAAAGACAGTGAAAAGTTGTTTTCTTGTAAAAGTTTTACAAAACATATAAAAACTAATTACGGGGTGGGCGTTGTCAGTAACCCATATAATTAGTTTTAAGTCCTTAAAAACTAGAGTAAGGTAAAAAATATGAAATTTTTTGCTAAATATTTTTAGTTTGTGCAAATTGTAGCCCGAGAAAATATTACCATTTCAAATAAAATTTATTTTTTGACTAGTTTCGGTTTTATTACCATTTTCAGAATGCACAGAAATAATAGAAACTGTTTCACAAAAACTTTTTCGCAAAGTAATTTCGCGAAATTACTTTGCGAAAAGTTTTTGTGAAACAGTTTTCTATATTTTCTGTGCATTCTGAAAATTGGTAATAAAACCGAAACTAGTCAAAAAATAAATTTTATTTGAAATGGTAATTATTTATCTCGAACACAAAAAACGAGAAAATATTACGTTCAGTACAAAAAAAAATCTAAAAATTATCAGCTACTGCTCAAAAATGAGAAACCGTTTTTGTAATTTTTTATGTTTTAGCTTAAAATTTTAGATTTTTTCGCTATAGCTATATATAAGAAGAATTCCAAGCTTAAACATAGGCAATTTCAAAAGCGGGTTTCCATTTTTGAGCAGTAGCTGACAATTTTTTTGTACTGAACGTGATATTTTCAAGGGCTACAATTCAAATCCAGTTAAAAAATGTTAAGCAAAAAAATTTTTTCCGGTATTACATTGCACTAGGGGTCACAGTAAAAACGATATGTATATGCAATAACACTTTCGGGGTTAATCATTGCTAAAGAATGTTGCAAAAAATGAGAAAAGTGTTCAGAAACTATAGTTTCATAATATATGTTTCATAATTTGCATTTATAGCCTCAATTTGTATCTTTACGAGTATAAATTATCAGAGATTGTTATTAAATTTATAAAAACTTTGTTGTGACAATTTCGAAAAATTAAAATATCTTGTCCGGACACGGTTAATCGTTTTCTTCTATCTGAATCACCTGAATTTTAAAATCTAAATAATATTAGATTTGAGTTAGATTTAGGGATATGTCACATTTCCAGTTTAATCATAAACCCTAAAATCATCGCAAAATTCTCCTTTTTTTTCATAATTTTTTAAATTCTGCCTTAACAGGGTAAACACTATTTAATTGTTTAAAATCACTCTTTAAGAATTGTTTTACTACCCTTGGTGAATTATAAAAACTCGTTCCTTTTCTAGCACATTGAAGCCCCGTACAGAGTTATCCCAGTGCCCACCAGAGTAAACCAGTTTTCCGTCTGGGGAGAATGCTACTTGTTTTGGCGTTAAACTTCGAACATTTAGTTTGAATGTTTTACGAGTATTTTTGAAGGAAAAGGAGCCATCGTCACTTTGGCCAGGTTTTGCATGAAAAGAAAAGTCACCAGTAATACCTTTAAATATTTTATGTACATTTTGGCGGTGGTATCTTCAGAATTGATTTTTTTTTGTTTAATTTATAAAGAACGCAATGTTTTTTTTTTAACTTTTTGTTCTTTAAAATCGTTTTTTTTTGAGAAGTACGGATTTTTCTATTTTAAACTTTGAAAACAGACGATTTTGAACAAAAATTGGAAAATTTTCCAGGTACCAGAAAAATTAAATTTTTGTTTGGTTTTTATGAAATTTTCTAATAACAGTAAAAACTTTTTCCATGCTGATTTTCAGTGAAGATTTGATAAATGTTGTGACTAACCTTTTTCTGAGACGGAATAACATGACTCTGCTGATGTTAGATATCCACCTATAAAACCATGAGATTGACTCCTTGGGACATTAATAGCTATTATGGCATCTTCAGAACAATTTCCTTGAGGAAACGATTGAATCTTAATTTCAGAGGCCAACTCAAGCATAGCAACAGGTTTAATATTCGTATTTTGCATTTCTAGCGGTGATTTTCTGTTAATGGTTTTATTAATATTATTTTTGAAGGTTTTAGTTCTTATGTTCCAATTAGCTTTTATATTTTGTTGACCTTTTAACTATTTTTCTGTTTCATGTAACTACACTTGTGATCTTTTCGATTTTTTTTTATACTTTTGTTAATTGATTGTTCGATTTTGACATTTTTAAATGTCTCTCAATGACAAAATAAAACAAGGACTTTCTGATCTCGCAAAAGAACGAAATAAGAGGGTTCAACTGACATCAATCACATAAAAAATTATTTTGGGTGACATCACTGAAAAATTCAAAAGCCAAGAAATTTGAGAATGCTGATAATTCAAGTTTTTTAAGATTTTAGTATTTTTCACCCGAAAAAAAGATATAAATTGACTATACTTTACAATAGATTTTGGCCGTTGAGCCGCCTGGTGAAAAAATTTCACAATTAAAAAAAACTCAGGCTGTAAATGTCATATAAATTTGACAGTTGAACCTCTTTTGTGTAAAATTTTCGAAAAGCACTCCTCCAACCCGATTTCTTCCGTTTTTATACGAAATTCAAATATTTTTTAAAACCAGTCCTTTTTGGATGCGGTGCTTTAAGCAATTGAGTTGGAGTTTGTCCAAAATTATTGATAAATTCCTCCATGGCATGCCGTTCCTTAAGATTGGCGATTTTATCCAAATCTACCGCACCTTCATAAGTTAAATGATAAAACATATTAAGAGATTCTTCTGCAAAATGGCCCTTTTGCCTATACCCAAATATCAAGTCAATCCACTCGTTCAATCTTTCAGAAACATAGTCCGATTCTAAAGCCTCCCGATTTTGAATAATGAAATCTTCAGGAGATTTTGCCCATGGAGGTAAAATAACATCATTCACAGTTTCTTTTGTATGCTGCATAACACCCAAATTAAACTGATTTGCATTTTCTAGAAATTCTGGCATGTAGAAGAACTCAGGGATGAGCTCCTTAACGCCTGTTTCCGGTGTTTCCCAAAGGCCTATAAAGAGGGTAAGTAATGCGATTTTTGAAACTAAGTTAACAAAGATAATGGGTAAAAAACGCAAACCATGCCCGTACCAAAATAATGATTTGGCAGTGGTTCGCGTTTTCACTACCCCCCTCAAGCCCCCGCTCAAAGCGTTTTTTCACGTTAAAATTGAAATATTATAATTTCGAGATATTAAAAAATAATTTCGTTTTCAGATTCATAAAAGTTCAAAAGTGATAAGTTCATAAAAAATATTAATTTTTGTCTTGCGTTTTTTTAATTTTTGCACTATTGTCTATTTTTGTGTTTTTTGGATCTTAAAAAATCGTAATTTTCACCCTACCTTTCCAAGTTTGTCCAATAGAATGAAATTGCCTATCCGGGATATCGAATTTTCCCCCTTGGAGTAAAATATGAAGAGTCGTAAACGGCTCCATTCTGATCAAATAATGCATTACAGTTGGTGCATTTGAATAATGTGTTCCGTAATGAAAAGGTTTCATTTCGCCAGTGGGATCTTCAAAGTTGTCGTATTTGTCTTTTAAATAACTCCGAGTTTTAGGATTGAGAGCACCGATTGGCCAAGAGAGATCGCGGAAAGTTTCTGGTTTTGTCAAATCTTAAAAAATAAGAATAAATTTGGAAATGAACGTGTCAATTTATTTTTACATTTATTTGTTTTTGATACATAAAATTGTTTCCTTGAAAAGGTCGATAAACCTTTTGAATTGAGTGATCGTCGATATTTAGGCTGTTTATGAAGTTTTCAAGTTCAGTCTGGAAATGACTAATTTAAATGAAACTCGTTTAAAAACGAAAGTTCTCATATCACCTTAAAAATGCTTAGACTTAATGCAGATGATACCATAGGAAAAATATCTTATATGAACTTTTTTCAATTTTAACTCACAGGTGTCCAAAACACCGTTTTCCGAAACCAGTTAAAGAAAAACCATAAAGATTTATCTGCAAGAATAAATATGTTGTCAATTTTATAAAATTTAATCTTTGTTGCGAAACACACATGCGCAGGTGAATAATGACACATCATGCAAAGGTGAGGGCTAAAAATAAGTTAAAAAGCCGCAAACAGGTAAGAACTTCAATATGACCCCACAATATGTATTTGAAATTATAATACAGTTCCCTGCATAGTTTTTTCCTCGACTAGCCAATATTTGGGCCTAACTATTTTTTTTAACGTCATCCGCCTACGTCTAAGCGACTGTAATGATGTTTCTTTTGCGAGAAAAACATTCAGGCGGGTGTATAGATAATATTTTTACCAACCTAATCTTGTTGAAGTATAGTCGGCAATAATCCATGGAAATACGGGATATTGAGATAAATCATTATAAGTTCTCCCAGCGAAAGTATTCAACTGCATTAAATATTCAAAATTTGAGATCTCCCTGTGTACCCATTTATTCGTAATTCCACTTTGAAGAAACAATTTTTCATTACTTTTATTTGGATGATACTTAAGGTTTACTGGCCGTGCTGAAATAATAGCTGCAACTATAGAATCTCGAACTTCTTTAGTCTCGAAATTAATCAGATAATTTGTCTGGTCATACATGAATAATTCCATTGCGGATCGCCTCAAGTTAAACCTCCTCAAGTAAATTTCTTTCAAGCAACTTATCGAAAGGTTAAAAATCGTATTATGGCTAAAAAGGGAAAAATCATCTGGTCTAAAAACAACCTTTTTAAGCTATAATTTTAAATAATTAAATTAATTATAGCCTATAATTTATAGGCTATAAATCAAAAGCTATAAATATAAGAACAAATTCCTTGTAAAAAACTTGTTTTTGGATACAAAAATTTTGATCAGATTGTCTACTGTGTATTTTTTCTTATGAGCAGAATTTGACTTGCGTAATAATGTCGCTAATGAAACTGCATGCTATTTTTTTTATTTCAATTTCGGTCCAAAATTTGTTTTTGGTGTCAAAAGCGCTGGTTAAAAATTTGGCATGGTCGCACCACCCTGACTATAAAAATGTTTTGAAAATACGATCCAAATATATCTTCAAAAATACTAGATAGAAAAGTCTCTTAGAATCCGATTCTAAACGAAAAAAATTGAACTCAATTGCACAAAAATTTTCAAAAAAAAAAATATATTTTGTACTTGATAAAAAACTTCATTTGATTTTTTAATGCTTATAGGCAATATCGAAAATGATGCCTAGGTGGCCTTTTTTATCAGGCGTCATAACTTTGATACATCACATCACACGTTTGTCAAGAATCCTGTGATTTCATTGGTCTCTGGCTCAAAGTTATGGCGCCTGATAAAAAAGGCCACCTAGGCATAATTTTCGATATAGGCTATTGCAATATTCGACAGAAAATTAAAAAAATATCCGAAAATTTTTTCAATTTGCTGAAAAATTATCATTCGAATAGATAACATATTTCATAGCATTTTGTAAGGAGCGATTAGGTCGAGCGAAATACCCGACTAGAAATGTCGGGCAACGTAGTGTAGTTGGTTAACCCGCTAGAATCATGATGATAGAGCCCCGGCTTGTCTTTCCTCATTTTCAGGAATTATGATACCTTACAATTTCTAACCCGACCTTAGTGACCATTTAAAGTCATAAGTTTGCTCATCAAAATCGCCACTTTTGTCACTCACGTCGTAAAAATAAAGAAAATGGTTTGAAATTTCCATTCTACCAGATATTTTTTCAGTAAGGGTTATAAGATGGCAGTCTTCGATTTTTTTCATTGTTTCTTTGACAGCAGCGTTAGCGGGGTTTGGCACGAGAGCATTCCAGTCTTCATCACCGTCATTTTCATCTTCTAGAACTGGTTTCACCTCAATTTCAGGCATTTTGGCAGCTACATCAGCGTTAGAAATAGTTCTTTTTATGGGTAAAAAGCAGGTTTTATAAACCATATTCAAGTATATGTTTTACTGTGGTATCTTCCACATCTGTTTTTAATTTTCAAATTTGTGAAAAAATCGAAACAACATTGTTTGTAGAAAAAAAATGTTTTTTCTGCGTTTTTATGCAATTTGAAAATTACATCTAACCAAAAATACCGCTAAAAAAATCAATTTTTTTGTCTTCATAATAGTTAATTTTGCCTATATTTTTTATCAAAGCGGATAAAAGCCATCCCTTTTGGAAGCCTGTCTGAAAACTTGAATATCAGAATTTGAAAATGTAATAATTCAAAGGAAATATGCGAAAAATTCTGGCATTCAAGTTTTAAAAAAGACAATTATATAAACAAAAAATAAGACTTTTTTCGAAAAGTAACGAAAAAACATTTTTTTGCGTTTTTATTAAATTTCAAAATTCCAAAAAAACATAATGAGAACGATACCTTCACCATATTTTGTACGCTGAACGAAAACCCACAGTATTTTTTTCATGTATTTTTAAATAATTAAATGATTTCTATCAAACTTTTTTTCAAGTTTATAATCACTGTTTTGAACCCTGCCTATCGTCTCTCGCTGTGGCTGCTTCTGTGTGAAATTCAAAATTATAATTTTGCGTCAGTTTTAACCTCATTCTCGAGAAGTTTTCAACATTAGAAAGTTTCCAATGTTTTTCTTCTGGATTTTCAAAATACTCGGTTTTCTCCCTGAAATTCCAGGGCCCACGAGCTCCAGTTAAAAATCTTGTAAGTCTCCGCCATACACGCAAACTTCCAACTTGCTGATTGGTCAGCTGTCTTTTTGCTTTTTGGTAACGTGTCGATTCATTTTCTAAAAATTCTCGAAATGCATTTTCTAGCGAGTTCTCAAAACTTAGTTTCGATTCCCCACTGAGCTTATCCCTCGCATGGCTTGCTACAATAGCGTCTTCATTTGCTATTTCTAAGAGATGTTCAAGGTCAAAATTTTGGTCTGAGAAAATATTCGACTCGAATTTATTACTGGCCGTCTGGGCGACTTCGACGATAAAAGTTTGCCATTCGTCAGATTCAGAATAGCGCAAGAATTCTTCGCGAAATAAAGCATTTGCTTTGGTATTCGGTAAACACGGTAATCTTGAAGCTTTCCATGGTAGAAAATCTAACAAATCTCGTAAAACCGGCAAAATAAACGACGAAATATTAGGGTTGCCATCTTTGGCAGACAAAAGTGCTAAATTTAAGCCTATAACAATAAATGCACATTCATCTGGCGGTGGAAATGTTTTTCGGTACCCAATGGCCTGGTGTAATCTTGCACTACATAAAGCTAAAACTGACTCAGATTGGGTACGGGTTGACCCTACTAAAATAGCCATGCCAATCCGCTGTAACTCCGGCCAGCCATCTTGAGAACTTTGATGGAGTTTACTATTTTCGTCAGGAATATAAAAAAAATCTTAAAATATTCTTAAAAATTAAAAAATGGCACCAAAGAGCTAAAAATGGAAACTAAATTTTGGCATAATCAAACAAAAATATTTCTATGGTTTTTCTTGTGACCAAGGTTAAAAATATTTTTTTTTGATATCAGCAACGCTTCGAATTTTTAAGCTTAAATATTTTACAAACAGAAGTTTCGACACCTACAAAAATACAGCATCTAGAAATCTAAAAATTCCTGCAGAAATAGAGTGGACTAAAAAAAATCATTTTTTATGGTTCTTAAAATAAAACTGCGAATTTACCACATGTTTTTCCGATAAATAAAATCAATCAAATTTTGAAAATAGTAAACCTCACTTTCATTATCCCATACTAATAATCCGTCCATTAATTTCATTAAAAGCTCAATTGAGATGTCTGTTATGTACTGGATTCGGTTCGATTGAAGAAAAAAGAAATGGTAGAATAAATAGGTCAAAACTTCACCGTCCCGCGAGACGGAATAAGGGTCTTCGGTATCTTTGATATGGTTTTCTGAATGAATATTTTCGGTTTAGTAGATAAAATTCAAATCAGTAAAAAGCCATAAAATAGTTTTATTTTTGACCCGAAAATACAATTTTTTCCGAAAATGATGTCGAGAATGTATGAAAAGTAGTCGTGAAACGTGTATCTTCGACTAAAAATTGATGTTTTGCTGTATAAGTAAGGTAGCTTTTAATTTAGGTCCACGATCCCTATTCAGCTAAAACCGTAGTATGGAGAAACTTTTTTTCATCGAATAGCTGACAAAATATTTTAGTTAACCGCAGATATTTTTTTTCAATTTTCATGCTCTTCCGTGTTTAAGTAATCAACAAAAACTGGTAATTTGTCGTTTTCAGAGGTGAAAAGTGCCCTTTACTGCATCAGATGGTGCCGGTTGTCCAATAAATATTTACAAAATTTTTGGAATGGAAATTTCTGTCCAATATTTAAAAAATCATACGTATTTAAATTTTTTAGATGTTTTTTGTAGAGAAAAAACATAAAATATTTATGATACTTTATATCATTCCAAAGAAACGTATTCTTGACTGTCATGACATATCATAATCAGATCTTTCAAGATTTTTTCTATATGTTTTTCCATTAAAACCAGACCTTTACTCTGAATGCTAACAGCTTTACCAAGCCATGCATGTAACAGGTCACGGCAAACTACTGCCGCATCCTCATTCGGCAGGAGCCGCTGGAGAGAACACCAAACTGCTAAGCGTTCATTCCAGCGTACTTTATGAGATTTACCAGTCGTACCGGCCCAAGATATTTGGAATAGAATTGAAACCACCCTAAAAATAATTTTGAAGATATATAACATTTGGTTTCCTGTTTCAAAATAATTTTGTTTCAAAACTCGTAGATGTGAATTTTAACAAGCTTTTTTCAGCTTTTTCTCATTGATAATAATTTTTGAATAATTAACCCTGCAATCACCTTCTAATCTAGTTTTCGTATTCATCACAGATAAAAACGATTAAGATTTGACAAATTACTAATAAATCATTTTTGTTGGCGGTTCCGAGAAATTGCTGCGAAAAATTATGTTTTTTGTGGTTGTTCGAGACATAATACTGTCAAAATTGGCTATAAGGACAGGCAATTTTTTGTCGTTTTGTCCATATAAAAAAAAATCACTAAAAAATGCTCTAAAAAATCGAAAAATAGCGCTAGAGAGCTAAAAACTGCAAGCCAAATGTGCGCACGACTTAGGTGCACCTCTCAAAAAAGATTGAGAGTAACCAAAAAAAATATATTTTCAAGAAAAAATTAAAAATGTTTTTTTGAAAATCTATTTTTTTCTGTGAAATAACATCACCCAGTTGACTGATTACTTTTTAAAACGTACACCTATGTTTTGTATTTTATTTTCGGCGTAATATTATAGAAAATCTAGAGTGGTTAAACGGCAACTTCATCGTTTCTGGTCTATTATTCCTGAATTGTGACCAAAGATGACGTCATATTTTTGAATTAAATTTACAAGAAATCGACGACAGGTGGATAAGACTTTATATGGATTTTGATGATTTAAAACAATTATTTAATCTTTAAATACTCACAATCACGTTTGAATGCAGTTAATTTTTGTTAATAAAAAATTTGAACTTATCCTAAAATGCACTAAAAGTTCATATTTCATCAAAACCCTGTCCTTAATTAATTTTCCACCATCAGCAACACGAATCAGGGAGAAATTATACGATTTTTTCATAATTGGGCATCAACGGCCTTCAATTCCAGGCTGAATAGCCCAGAAACGAAGAATAAAATAATCGAAAAAATGAATCACGCTACATTATTATGGTCATTATTCGTAAATTTTTTCCCCCTCAATACAATTATAAAGTGTCGTTTTGTCCATCTATAGGAACCTAGTTTTCGAAAATGGCCGAATTTTTGTCGTTTTGTCCATATATTATATGATATATACGATGTCCTTATAGCCAAATTCGACAGTAATAATTAATAATTTAAATTTGAAAATTGTATTTTTTGGCATGTTCCGCTTTTTGTAATGTTTTTGTGTCATTTATTCAATTTAAAAAATTACGAAAAAATAAAATTCAGGCAAAAGATACCTTCACCGTTTGAACCACGAGATAAATAAGAAATATATTTTTGAAGCATAGTAATGCGTAAAGCATAATTTATATGTTTCTTGATTATAAAAGTCGTCATTTTAAGAATAATTCCCTTATCTGAAATTTTACTGAAAAAATGAATCTGCATAAAAACACTTTCGTCAACATAAACAATTTACTAGTTTTTAACTATCTCTATGAGCTTACATGTTGTTCAGGACTCTAAATAAAGAATTTATATCATATTTTCTCAGAAAATTTGATATTCTAAAATGTTTAATTTAAAAAAAAAATCGAATTTTTTTTCGAAAACAATATCTAATTTAATAATTAAAAACAATATAATTCGTTTAAATATATATCAGAAATTTAATGATTCCCACAATTCTTAATTAACCATTAATAAAATACCTTTGCTTTAATTCATCACCCATTTCCCCATCTAATTTAATAACCAATAATTTCACAAGCGAATCTTGCCACCCTTTAATTGTTGCTGCAACTTTCGCTTGCTCTGGGGCTTTCGCCAACCACTCAGCCATCTCCTGAGCTATTCTAAGTCTATCCGACAATATATTCTTTCCTGCAATATAATTGATCAAATCGAATTTATCTCCGATTGAAAAGTCACATTTGAAAATTAGATCAATCAATTGACTTTATTAAAGGTTGCATTTTTGGTCATTGAAAATTTAAATCATTTTTTGCAAAATTCGTTCAGAATTGTAAGAAATTAAAAAAAATGGCTCCTTATGACCGGCATAGGAAACTGGTACATACGTATGTGGTACATACGTATCTGGCACATACGTATCGTGATATTTTTGAATTTTTGAGCCATGAAATAACTTTTTAAGTTCCGTGCCACTGCAGAGCCAGTTTCTCAATTTCCGTTTATCGTTAATTTTGGATGGGTTTTTATTTATCAGAAACTATTAATTTCTGGTAAAAAAGAAGAATCGAAATACCGGCTGACACGTAGCTTAAAAAGGTATATTATGGCCAAAAATTTGAAAACGATGCCATTTAGAAGACTTTAAAAATGACAGACATTTATTTAATTCAATGAGGTTGATGGGATTTTAAATCAAACATATGGCATTTTGATCCGCCCATTACTTTTAATTTACTTATAATAAAAAAAATATTAATTTTGAGGACTAACCTGACACTGTAAAACTCAATAAAATATTATTAATGCTGTTATTTATTATGCATCAAAAAATAAGTTGGAGACCCTACAACCTCATTAAATGGATTTACAGCTAGAAAAATTATTGGGAATTTAGAAAAATCGACAAAATTTGATTTTTTGACATTTTATTGGTTTTTAGTCTTTAAAGCGCTTCCAACCAATTTACTGCATTTCTTAAATATCAAAAAATTAAACCATCCTGTCAGCATCTACTCTAGTTTTCATTTTCAACAAAGGGCCTCCGAGACCACATCCGGTTAATCTCAAGCGACCCCTGTATGCATCCGACACATGACTAGAGTTTAGCAGCAATGAGAAAAGAGTGATTATTTCAGAATTTATCATTTTGTTTTCAGACTGAAGTACCAATAAAACCCAGAGTAATTCGCCTCGTTCGGCCTCGTACATGATTCGAACTAAATTTTCGCATCCCTTTTTTCGCAATAAAGATATCAGGGATCTCAGGGCTTCCACGCCTGCAGATCTTTCAGATTCTGTGCCCAAAGTTGAAGCAACGATTATGAACGATAAAATACTATCTATTTTAGGGTGGGAAACCAAATTTCGAGTCGAAGTAAACATATTTTTTTTTGTTCAAAATACTTAGCCCCGTTGGTTTTAAATACATGCTAGGCAAAATACTTCGAAATTTTAAACGACTATTGTGTGTGTCTAAGAGGAAAAGCTAATGTTTGTCTCTTTGTGCATCTGAAATGTTCATAATAGTTATAAGGGCGTTATTTTGTTCATTTATAGGCACCTTCTTCTCGAAAATGGCCAACAATCGCCGAATTTCTGTCGTTTTGTCTATTTAAAAAACGCAGTTTTCTAAAGACACATACGACAGTATTGAGAATTTTTGATATTTCGACCGGTAAAAATGCCAGTTTAAATTGTTTGAATTTTTCAAAAAGGAATATTTTCCGCTTACGCATTTTTCGTCAAAATGACCGAAAATTGTTTTCCATATTATAGCAAATTTCATATTTTTCACGAATAGCAATATAATTTATGGTCATGAATCTGGTCATGAAAATGCGTAGGTGGAAAATAGTTTTGTAAAAATTCGAAAAATTTAAACCGGCATTTCCACCGGTCAAAATGTCGAAAATTCACAATAGGAAAAAATGATTCCAATTTTTATAGCTTTTTCAGCCAGTTTCCCACCCTAATCTATTTCATCAACTGTTGCATTTTTAAGCATATAAAATCGCACCAAGGACAAAATAGCCTCTCGGACATTAAATTCGTCTTCTGCCATAATAATAGATTCTGATGAATGAATAGATGACCTTGACGAAGTTAACTCGCCTCCGTTAGCACGACAACAATAAGTTCGTATGACATCTAGCATAAATTGAACTCCATATTTTGACCTTGAATTTCTTTTGTCATCTTTTATAAGAGTTGATAGGTACTGGATATGACTCACACGTGTGGCGTACGGAGAATGCGCCCATACACGGAAATCAAATAGGAGAAAGTGACGAATCGCAGAATTTAACTCCTCCTGGTTTACTGGGTCAAATTCGTCGGCCATTTTTTCAACTTCGTATAAACATGTACCGGAAATTAAATGACCAGGGAGCTTTTGCATCAAGGCGCCGAGAACTGAGAATGAGCTTTGTTTTGGTTTTGATTAAAGCTCACATTGGACAAAATTTGTATCGAAATCAAAAAATTTCTTGAAAATTTAGCTTTTTTCAAAATCTATACTATAGTGATATTATTATCGAAAATGAGGCATATCTATTACGGGACTTTCTGGTCGTTTTTTACTAGATTTTTAGCTGACATTTTTATATAATTCGGCGTTTGCAAACAACTCATCCGATTTCATTCCTAAATAGCTCAAACTGAGCACAAATATCTTGTGAAGAATAAAATAAAAAAATTGGTCCATCAGACAATTTTTTTTTCGTTTTTCTCTAAGATTACTGAAATTGTTTAGTTATTAGTTTTTCTTCAAAAAAAATAGGTAACAATGGTCGGATTCGAACCAATTTTTTTATTTTATTATTCACAAGATATTTGTGCTCAGTTTGAGCTATCTAGGAATGAAATCGAATGAGTTGTTTGCAAACGCCGAATTATATAAAAAAATTGCTAAAAATCTAGTAAAAAACGACCAGGAAGTCCCGTAATTGATATACTATGCCGCATAGTCTATTGAAATCATTTTATTTGGTTACGATAACCCCCCTGAAGTCAAAGAACACTCATGGAAACTTTTAGTTTGGCCCGCAGGCTTCCCGGTGCGCATCCTAGACATATATTTTATTTAAAAATTACCGTATCCCCATTGTCTGAAAAAAATGGTGAATAAAAAAATGTTTTGTAAGATAATAAAATAAAAAATGGCGCTAAAGAGCTAAAAATGCAAGCTAATTTTTCCAGGATTTAGGCACACCTTTCAAAAAGTTTAGTAGTAATCATTTAACTGAGTCAATCCAAAAAAAAGGATGAAGCCAATTTGAACAAACATTTGACCCAATTGACAGATTGATCAAAGGGTGCGCCTAAGTCATGCGAACATTTGGCTGTATTTTTAGCTCTATAGATTTTTATTCGCATTTATTAGTGAATGGCGTCATTTAAGATATAATTTTTTACACGGTGCGTTGCTACTATAGTCTATAGCGCTATTTTCAAGAGCATAATTCGTCTATAATTTCAAATTGTCGGTCTATCTTCCGAAAAATATGTTTTTACAACATCAGTAGCCTTAAATTACAGGTTAAGTAGCTTAAAACGAAGAAAAAATTAGGAGTATTATTACACGCTACATTATTATGGTTTTAGGAAATAAAAATAATTTTTTGAAATTTCTATTCATACATTTTTAAGGGTTTTGTTTTGTCCATATAAATGCAGTCTTTTTAGACATACACGATATTACCCACATTTTTATAATTCAAACCGTGCCTTTGTTCAACAGCCAAAATTTTCAATGCAACTTCTGGCCCTGTCAGCAACCTCCTGATCAGTTGTAGAAACGATGCCACGGGGTGGTATTCAGCATCAACCACATGATCACCATTTTGGTTTTCAACAAGTTCATGATAAGAATTCGTTCTCATAGGCTCTCTCCAGCTCCTACGTTCCTTAATCAGCCATTGGTCCTTCATAATGTGTTCTAGAATCGGGAATAAAACGCATATTCCGCTGAGTGCATGTACCGCCCCACGAATATCGATGGCCCCTCGTTTTCGCCCCGTTAGGCACGCATCATGTTTACCGTTTGGGGCGAGGTTTCGGACTAAATGGGCATCGGTATTTTTCGGATGGTAATAAAGCTGTAAATGAAGTTGTAATTCACTTGTAAGCTGATTGGTCGACTGAAATTGCTGCAGAGAATTTGGACCCCATCCGTGCAAAACTTTTGTCTGGTTTTTCTTAGATACTTCATATTTCTCGGTGAGATAGTTTGGAACTGGGACATGCGATCCTTTTGAATTTTTTGATCGTAATATAACTTTTCAAACTACGTGGCACGGCAGAGCCGTTTTGTTTATTTCCTGTTTTTACCATACATTTAACAAATAAATTATTTTTTCGTCAAAAATTTAAAACAAAAAAAGAAATGAGTCTGCACTGACAAGTAGCTTGAAAAGATATATCATGGCCCAAATTTTGAGAAAGATCGTATGCCTACTCGTAGTTTCGAACTATCTAATTTAGCCCATCTTAGGCCGGTTAACTAAAATGAAATGATATTATTTTTCTATATAAAAACTATTTCTGTTCATAAAATTTGATTTTTCTCACTCTGAAGACGCAAAAAGAGAAACATGTCAAAAAATACAATTTAAAAAAAAATCTCACTAATGTGAGGTATCTAAAAAACCAGACCTTTCATGATTTTTTCCGTTATAATACAGTCTAAGAGAACGCTGTAGCCCATGAGGCCATATAGAGGACCTGGCCGGCCCCAGTCTTGGTCTCGGTTCGTAGATTCGCCAACTTTTGTGTTGTTAGTTGAAGAATTCATATTTGAGCTGGAGCTGGACCGACGGATACGAGAAGTGATTGAGCCAAAAGCTGAAAGTTTTCTTTTAAACGATGGATATTAATATGTAGGCCAGACTCCTGCTGCGTTTTCTGTAAGGAATTTTTTGGTTTTTCCGTTTTGTCCATGTGAAAAAAATACAAAATAACAATACTTGCTAAATTATTATGGTATTTGAAAACAAATTTTTTCTTGAAACTTTGGTCTTTTTGTCCTTAGGTAGCTTTACTTTTAGGTCAACCCACCCCTGCAGCTAAAACTGAACTAGCTAGTTGTTGTATAGATAATGCTCCGTTATAGCTTTTGGCCAAAAAAGGGGCAAAACCTAGTAAGTGGCAGCCTTTTTCTCAAAATACCCCTTTAAAGGGCTACTTTTTTCCCAAATATGCCAAAAAGGGGGCTTTATCTAGTCATAGGGGAATTATCTATACAACCACAGTATAGAGAACGGTTTTTGCATACGATAGCTAACATAATATCAGTCACAGAATGTTATTCAGGTTTCCAGTCCGACCGTTTACCGGTAATTTGCCTATATTAGAGGTAGACAAAGTGCTCACCAGATGGTGAAGGGTGTCAAAACAAATATTCCAAGAGTTTTCTTTCGAAAAGTCACCCCGATGTTTATTCAAAAAAAAACAATTCTGGTACCTACTACGGTTTTTGCTGCATGATGTGAGTTGACCTAAAAAGAAGACCTACCTTATAGACAATCGCATTTTTCAAAATTAGGTTTTGCACAAATTTCGGCCGTTTTGTCCTTATAGACAAATACGACAACTGTACTTACATTTTATTTCAAAAAAATGGAAATTATTAATTAAAAGTTATCTAACTGGTCAAGTCTACTGGTTTAGACCTTCAGGTCTCAAAAATCATGCGTTTCAAAATAGTTTTTTGAATAATTTACCGAAGGAAGCCATTGATGTTAAAGAGGTTGAATTTTTCATTTCACTTGCATGCTGGCTGGGCATATCAAGCCCACATCCAAGCCTTATTTTCATTCTGTCCACTGAGGAAAAACTCATTTTTGCAACAGAAATTTTCATCCCGTCCACAAAAATTTCACAGCATCCCTGACTGCCTAAAATCGAACCAAAAGCCCAAACTACGGCAATTGAATGCCAGCTTGAGTCCACAATTGTTTTGGTGGTTTCAACCGCGGTATAACCAGTTTTTGAATAATGCACCGCGACCAGTAAATTTGTTTCCGACAAAAATAACTCAAAGCCACGGTGATCTTTGTCTAGTAGACTCAAAATTATTCTCCGTCTGGGAAACCCAGGCTGAAATGCTAAATGGTCCATTGAAATCCATGCGAAAAATGATATGCCAATTGAAGTCGGAGAAAGCTCATCAGAAGTGATACCAGAATTGTACTCGTAGAGCTCGAAGAAATGTTGCGCTACTGATGGGAATCGAGGCATTTCGCTGAGACAAGTTAATAAAATAGGTCCATAGTCACGATAATCGGTCATTAACTGTATTGGTTTTCTAACAAAAATGGAGGTCACGAAATATAAGGCAAAACTGACGACACGCGTATTTAATTAAAATTAAATAAATTTATTTTTGAGAAAATTTGAAAAAATTGTTACGTCAAAATTTGTCCACTCATATTTTCAAACAAAAAATTTTTACGCTGTTTCATCTCACCTCATACGGTGGCAGCAATCGGTTATTTTCGCTGATTACCAGTTAACCGGTCATCAGATTGGTGACATAAAAATTGCATTGCTAGTATCAACTCATTGATTCTGGGATACAATCGGAATTTCACCACAATTTATGATCAGAGCGCTGTATTTTTCAAAAAGAGAGTTTTCGATATTACACTTCAAAATAAAAATAAGTTCTACGTATAGCAGAAAAACTTTGTTAGAGTAATCGGCATAAAAGTATCATAACTTTTGAACGGTTGATGTCAGAAACTTTAAATTGATATTTCTGAAATCTTCTCATTTTTTATTGATTTTTGAAAGTTTGATATTTTTGTTCCTCCAAGGGTTTTACTAAAGTAAAAAACAAGTGCGAAGCTGCTTTTGCAAGCGGTAATAATTTCACTAAAATTTTTACTTAAAATAATTTCATATTGAATCTCAACGGAGAAGAGACACTGATCTTCAAACTCAAGTGTATATGAAAAAGATTTTTTTTCATAAAATTGTCAATACAGAATTAGTACCTAAAATTCGCAAGCGGTACTACAAATGAGTACCCGGTGTAGTATGAAGTTTAATTTTTACTATCTTTCAATTTTTATTAATAACGTCCGTTATGTTTCTTTTCAAGTTTAAAACCATTCCTTTAGAATTGAGGTAAGATTTGATGGCGAAATTGAAAATGAACAAAGTGAAGCTAAAGTTTTTATAAGGCGATAAATAATGGTTTCTCTCAAAACGATTTCATTTCGTTTCACATCGTCAAGAAGTTGAATGGTTACAGCGATAATGTCAGTTTCAGTCCCAAGAACACGATTAGCAGTCGAAGTTTTAAATATTCCTTGGACCGTTTCACTGATCCAATCCTGTTCAAACGGTGAAATTAATGAAATATAAAGGGCAGAAAAAATATTTTGAATATCAATTTACTCTTGACTATAAGCTCGGCATACAATTGTAATCCAAATGTCATTTTAAAATAAGAAGGTAACTTCAAAGCCTAAATAAGTTTGAGTTTAAGAATTGAAAATTTCGAATATTTTTGCACTTAATTTCTTTAATTTGAAGTTGTCAGAATGTACAATTGAGACTCCAAATATCTTCGTTTGCAAAATAGAAAAATTAAATATGGTTAATATCGTACATGATGTTGTGGACACTTTAAAAAAGACAAGCTTATGTATATGTACAATGTTTCCTATTTTTAAAACGGCTTTCGTTAAAACGAAAAATAACAAACGAAACGTTTTTTTGAGACTCTGGGTCTTGGCGGACATAATTGGGAATCCGTTTTGTCCGCTTAGACTGGCGTTTTTCAGATTTTCAGACAAATGTGTAGTTTTTGCCCGTTTTTTTCGCTTATACTTGTGTCCGATAGGCCAAGACCCACATAAAAAATAGTGAAGGTATATTTAGCATGGATCTTAATGAAATTTCGCAAACATTGCACTAAAAATTTACTGCAATGAATTTGATCGTCTAAGAAACCTACTGTCAAAATTAAACTGAAAGCAAGTCCTAATAATATTTCATCGTGCAAAGTATAAAAATTCCACATATCATTTTTTGAATATGATTAGAAGTTGCTTTTGGGTTATTTTACGTTTCTTTGACGAAAAAATTTGAGTGCAATGTGTGCGAAAAATTTATAGCATGAACAAACAATTTTTTTTATGAGATTTTAAAATCAGAAAAAAAATTTCCTCGGGGAATTTTTGTTTGTAAATTCCCTGGTAATTCCACCTCCAAAAAATTGAATAAAAAAAAATTTTATCATTAAAAGTCACTCCACAGAAATAATTTCTACTGTTTCCTGAGTTGGATCGTCTACTTTTGGGATCCAGGTAATCAAAGTTGCTGGTATCTCAGCAATTCTAAGGAGATTTTGGGAACTTGCTTCATATTTACATTCCATACACTATTAAACATTTTAAAAGCCATTCAGAGTTAGTAATGAAATAATTTAAAGGGATTATTATAAAACATCAAATTAGTTCATGCACGATGGGTTGCTCAGAAACATTTATCATCAACCTCTGAAAACTGTACTTTTCATCAATGATCATTTTTGAGAAAGTTTGCATTTTATGAGAGCTTACGACATCTATAACTAGGGGCCGTGAGATGGAACACGATTCTTAGAAATAAGTGTTGTGGTATATTTTTGCTAGAACAATTTAAAATTATAAAAGCCCGTTTCTTTAGATAGCTCCAAAAGGCGTTAAAGGTCAGACAAAATAGGGACATACACGTACAATTTTTCTGACATTTTGAGTAATTATATAATTTTTACTGGCTGTTGCACCACAGAACAGGTTTTTTCGATTTCCGGTTTTTACCGAAAATTATCGTTTTTTCGAAAAAACTATCAAAAATTAATGGTAAAAAACGAATCTCGAAATAAACGGTTCTGCAGTGGCACGAAGCCTGAAAATTTATATTTTGGCCCAAAATTCCAAATTATCATATTAACCAGCAACTTATACAACCTGTCCAAAGGTCTATTTTCTTGTATTTCTCATAGCTCAATTTTGGCCACCAAGAGGCATCACCGAAAATGACAAGTATATTTTCTGACTAATTACAGATCGGATTCGCAAAATTGTTTTTGCATGAATATACTCCTACATAATACCTCCATCCGGCCGAGCCGTTTTTTCTACTTTTTTTTAAAGATGATAAAAAATATTTTGAACCATATCGTCTTGACCGGATCAAAGCGTCCTTGTGACCGAACTTTAGCTCTGAGTAATGCGAAAATTTTTAAAAATTCTGTGACCCGACCGGTACCCTCTTCTGTAAAAACAGATTTAAAATATTACAGTTTTCAGCATATTTCAAAGTCGAATTAATTTCAGACAAAAAAATCAAAAACAACGCAAATGATCATCGGTGAAATGTTAAGTACAAATTTCTATGATTTTAATTTATCGTTTTTCTTGGTAGAGGTTAGCGATACTATTAGATGAATAAATCATAAATGAGTTTTTGTATACAAATATAAAACCTATATTCACCCTTTCACATGTGTAATCCATAAACTAAAAATTAAAATCTACATGGTAAGTGAGTTATTCAATCAGCAGAGAATTCGTCGAAAAAATTTATTAAAAAATTTCTAGATATTTTGAACACTTACGAATTCCACCAAAATTTGCGAAAGACGCTTCGAGTTTGAAGAAGAGTGAAATAGGGAATTTAACAGGCAGCTCCATGATCCCCAGATTTCGATTATCATACATTTTGCAGCCTGAATTAGTAATATAACATGCCAATAATTCTCGGATTCTAAGCATCATGCCGTGAAAAATTATAAATTAATAATCTGAATTTCGAAAAAATTTTAGAGTTGGGAAAAGTTGTCATAACGCCTATTGTTCTTGAAACTACTTTGTTATAGTATTATTACGTAACAAATCATAATATATGCTATTATAAAAAGCTATTATTACTACGGCTTTATGTCCTTTGCGTATTTCGACTTTAATTTTTTTCGCATAATTTATGAAAAAATACGACAAAACTTTTTTTGGCCGACAAAAGAAATTTATCTTGTTTATTTTAAAGGAAATTGAATAACTCTGGAAAAAATAAAAAAATACAAATTTTCGTAAAACCGGCATTTCGTTCTCGTGATGACGCACCACCTTTTAAATATTTATTTATGAAAAAAAAATATTTTTTGAAAATTCTCCTTATTTGCCTCAGAAAATTCGTTAATTTCAACGGTTGATTACCGGCCAACCGGTTCAAGGAGAGAAAAACAAAAACTTTTGGTCGCCACAAATTTACTTGGCTACACATAGCAAAAAAACGTTTATTAATATCTGGTATGGTCTTGGAGGAAAATGACTGAGTAGGGTGGGCCATGTTAAAAAAGCTTTCTGACTGAATTAAGAGAATCTTATTTTTGACTACTGTCAAATGCGTTTATATTAAAGACTCTATAAGGACAAGCTTATTTTTGTCGTTTTTCAATATATTGAAAATTTCGTCAAAAATGCTTTAAAAGTAAAAAAAAATAAAATATTTTCAAACCCGTTTTTGACTCCCATGTAAATTTCATGGAACATCGTGCGCAGATGAGGGTTAAGAAACGTCAAATGTTACCTGATTTCTATAACAAATCCTTTGAATAAATCTTATAATAATTTCTGGATTAAGATTTTCTGCCGCTTCACCTTCCAAATATGTCTTCAAGTGTTCGAGCACTTGACACTGTCGCAAAAATGTAGTCTGTAGTGCTGAAATATCAGGAATATGTTCGGACAAAATTTGAGTCATAAGCGCCAAGCATTTTTCTTTCATTTTTGGATCACAATCGGAGTTAAGTGTCGAAATAATTGGTTGAATTACTTTTTGAAGAGGTACTGGTGGGAGCCCTTTGAGCGAGTGAATTGCGTGGATAAACCGCATGATGACTTGCGAAAGTTTGTCGATTTTAAGCTCATTTGATTCGGGTTCTTGGGCAGCGGTACGAAATTCGAAAATTAACATGTTGGAGTGTTTTTCACTAAAATTTATAAAATCATTTGATGTGATACATTTTTTCACTAAAGTGATTGTTACAAATGTAATAACTTAATTTATGACAAATTTAGGATTTTTTTAGTAAATTAAATTTTTTTGAATTTAATTCTACAAAAATAAAAATAACGCTCGATAAAAAAATCTTTGGCATTCCGGGCACTCACTTCAATTTTCAGCTTTAAAAATTTCAATTTTGCAAAAAAAATTAAAAAAAAGTCTAAAAAACATTTTGGGCATATTGCAGTGAAATGCGAGGCACATTGTTTTGCATATCCATCACATTCAGGAAATAGGATATAAATCATCAAAAAAAATTGAAAAAGTGCAAATCTGTCAAATTGCACCGACCCATTAATTTTAAAGTTGCAGGGTTGAGCATCTTCATATGATATGAATCATATCATATGAAGATGCTCAACCCTGCAACTTTAAAATTAATGGGTCGGTGCAATTGTACAGATTTGCACTTTTTCAATTTTTTTCTCTTGATGGTAAACTTTTTGCTACTTCAAAATTTTTAGATGAAAACTTTTTCGAACGAAAGTTGCCACTTTTGAGCTTACTTCTTATAATCTGATTTTTTTCATATCGATTATTTTTACTTTATAAATCGTCTTTTGGAAAAACACTCATAAAAAGCGCGTTTGCGTTGGAGGTGTCTAAATTAAGGTAAATATTTTTTTTTATTATTTAATAACCGTAAAAAACGGTCTCGATCACCGTTTAAAATTTATTCAATTTGTTTTAAGTGCTCTCATTGGTCAAACGCGGGTTAAACGCGAACAAAAAGTAGGCGCCTAGATATACCAATCTTTCATAAACGAGAAATTTAAATTAGCCAATTTCCATGTTTGCTCAGGTAGCTTTTTTTTAAGGAACCCGGTAAACCTTTTCTTGACCCTAAATTGGCCAATCGTCTTTTTTTGTCCTTAGTATATATTGCCTTGGTGGGGTCAAGAAAAGGTTTACCTTCTCTTGACCCCAAATTGGTCTGAATCCAAATTATTTATTTAGACCAATTTGGGGTCAAGAAAAGGTATACCTTCTTTTGACCCCAAATTGGTCTGATTGAAAAATATGTTGTGAAAAACGCAACGTCATGATTATGCGTCATAAGGGTGGTTGAGGAATTTCACCGACTGCACTGGAGCACAGTGATAGGCATAACTTATGTGACCAATTTGGGGTCAAAAGATACCGACTCAGGAACCCACCCTTGTCAGTTTTTTGTATTGGATTCTGTAAAAAACCGATTTAGGCCCTCAGTTACCGGTGAACCGGTTGACCGAAAAAAAACTAAAAAATTGTCATGTTACAAATTTACTAGGCTACACTATACAGAAAACCGTTTGTCAATATCTTGTATGACTTTCAAGTTATTAAGCTGACAAGGGTGGGTTCCATTAAAAAAAAGCTACCTCAAATTATCGAAAAAAAACGTGAAGTTTTTTGAATTCTGGTTCTAGAATTTTTCAAAATTTTTCGAATTATTTTCAAACGAAGCTACCTAGGCTATTATGCAATATACAGTATATTTTGTACTGCTCAAAAGAAGAGCCTTGAAAATCAAAATTTCGGTAATAGGGTTAACCCTAAAGGCCACCGGGGAATTTCCAAAAAATGACCACAATTGTCAGCAGAGAGCTAATATTTTGAGATTCTCGACTTTTAAAACAATGACACAATAGCAAGATTTATGATTTAGGGTAAACTGACCCCAATTGCAGCCAATTAGATTTTTTAGTAAAAAAGGAAAATTATATTCATATGTTTTAACAATTTATCACTGACCTGAGACTATTTGAAAGATGATTAAAATTTGAACTAAGAGCGACTCCAAATAAATTAAAAATATGAATTTTCGCCTTTTCTGGGACTTGAATATTTCCTTGAAGACAGTCTCCAACGATTTTGATGAAATCACCGATTGAGCCATTAAGTTGACAAACAGAATCTGTCTCAAAATTAACATCTCGCCAATTTCTAATAGGGTCGAGAATTTGTTCCAGCAGGTTGAAAAAATCGGAATAGACAATTTCGTCCACATCGATTTTGCTGCTCAAAATCGACTTCAGGCATTTTGAATATATACTGATTTTAACACCGGTTTGTATCTTAAATCGGCGAAGAATATGAATTATTATTAGCAGCTCTGATTGATCAATGTCTTCGCTATCTAAATGTACTTCCAGCTCAGTTGCTAAAGCTGCTAAATACCCATTTGGTAATTCGTTGCAATCTGAAAAGCTTGATTTTGAAACAATTGTCGAAACTTCGCTGAGTGGGATTTTATTTAGGGTAAACCGCTCCCAAAGGGTGAAAATTTCATCTAAGTCCGTCATTTCACCATTCTATAAATACAAAAAATTGGTTTGATTACTTTATTATGAAAAAGGGCGGCGGTATTTGTTGCTTGCCAAATTTCTTTAAAAGGGATAGTTTTGAAAGAAATGGTAAGCTATTTTCGCTTAAAATTCGTTGTTTTTAACATACGGTTTAGCACAAAAAGCACAAACAAATTTTGGAGGGAAAAATTATTTCTTTTCGTTTTTTATGCAATAGTAAAAAATGGTAAGCCAAAAAGGGTCGATAGTAAAATGTTTAAATAGTAAAATGTAATATTTTTAAGTTACAACAACCTGAACAAAAAAGTTTTAGAAACCCCAATTTGGCAAACTTTACGCTTAAGGGTTGTTTTTTTTAGCAGACAAAAAACACCACTATTAAATGCTTAAGGGGTTGTGGCGTCTTCCAGCAATTTGCTGTGGGGAAATAATAAACCGTCTTTTTAAACTCAATATCTTTGTGAACGTTTATTTTTCCAATTGTATATTGTAGTCCGTAACCTTGAGAAGTCAAAAATATTTTTTTTGCGCCAAATAATAATTTCATAAATGACATCATGAAAAAACCAGATTTCGTTAAATTTTTAAAATCTTATGCAAATTTCTATTTTTATTTTTCGATGCAATAAAATAAATTTTCTATCATTATAAAGAACACAATCTAATAAAACTGACCGGCTGCAGAATTCTTGTTCTTGCCCCTTAAAGTTCAAAACCTCAAATTTATACATTTTACTATCGACCGAGCCAAAAATACCGTCGCCAAAAAAAGATCACCGCGAAATTGCAACCATGATTTCTACAGTCCATCAGCATCAACAAATTGCGATAAACTGAACTTTATAGCTGATTTTTAACCACAAAAAAATCAATTGCATTTTTACGATGATCTTTCATTTGCATTATAAAGAACGGTTTTATAGGATTTTATCAGCTTGATTCTGCTTTCTTAAAAATGGATTGAATCCATACTCTATACATTTTTAGCCTTTTTGCACGATTAATTTGAAGACGTCGATCGGTCCACATTTGAACATTTTCCATATCGAGGTCAGAAAATAATTCGGTTATATCATTTTCTGTATAAAAATATACCAACGTTCCATCACTAAAAAATGTATTTATTAAGTGATATCGCCAAACAATATATTGCGATATCTTGCCGTATTTCGCAAGATTGAATGTATGCGAAAAGTTTTGAAGAAAAATTAATTAAACAAGAAAAAAAAATATTTTTTATGCAGTCTTAGAATTGAAACGAAATAAAATGATGGTTGTGGTTTTTTGAAAAATCTTCATAAAACTGTTTTTAAATAAATTGAATATTTATTGTAACATACAGGGTGTAAGGTTTTTACCTTCTTTTTTCCAAATTGGAAAAAAGAAGGGAAAAACCTTACACCCTGTATATATTTCGACAATCAAGTTGTCATCGTCAGTGGTATTTTAACAGTACTAAACAGTTGTGCACAAAATCCGCAAACAAATAAAATTATGCATATTCTAGAAAGTTATTTCAGAAGTTTTTTAAATAACACATGCATAAATTTTAACAAAGTGGGCACCTAAATAAGTTTGCACAAAGTGGGCCCTTATGTTTAGTACTGTTAAAATAGCACTGACGATGACAACTTGATTGTCAAAATATATATGTCACAATAAATATTCAATTTATTTAAAAATAAAATGATATTTATCTTGAGATAGTTTCACCAGTATAAATACGCTTTAGCAATTAATTGCTTTTTAACAAACGCAACATCTAGTTTTTTCGAAAATTCTCAAGGCGCCCAATTATACGGTATAATTTATACCCCTCTCCTGTATTCAAAAAAAGATCTTAAAACTGAAAATTATAACGAGTTTTTTTACTTGAAACCCAGTCTTTTTAGGTATTATTATTTTTTTAATATCGAATGTTGGAAAAAATTTGCCACCACTAAAGGTGCCATGAAATTTTGCACAAAAGGTTGAAAATCAGGACTAAGGATTAGGATTAAATTTTCCGAAAATCGAAAAAATCTTTCAAAAATGATTAATTACCCTCTTGAATAGAAATTTTCTCCAACAACTCTACCAGGTTTGAATCTTAATTGAGCCATATCATGTCTTCCATAATCTCTAAAAAATATTTCGCCTCCTGGCTTTAGAGTTCTGACCATTTTTGCCACGGCATTTTTCATAGTTTCGCTTGGAATTGCAGAGAGTACAAAAGTGCAGATAACAGCGTCTATGCTAGCTGGTTTCACAGGAATTTCATCTTCTGATGATAAATCATGCAGAAAAATTGTTACTTTCTCCTCTCCAGCTTCTTTCACCAGCTCATTTTCTTGTACTAGTTCTACCGATTTTGGGGCGAAATCGCATCCCCAAACTTTATAATTTTCACAGTCTTTTGACGCTTGTAATAAAGGGATAATATTTGAGCCATTTCCACAGCCAACTTCTAGAACGTTGAGTGTCGGAGAATTTGTAGGATTTAGTCTTTTGAATTCGGTAAAAAGCCAAGCCCGTTCTTTGAAAAATTTTGAGTCGTGTTTTTGATAAAATGCATCCCATTGCTCAGCAGGAGACTCCGTGAGTTCGGAATAACGAGATTGGTAGTCACCACTTAAATCATATTTAAAATAATTATAAATACATTTAGATAAAAATATAAATGATTAAAAAAGGAGGGGTATTTTTCGCTTTCAATTTTTTTTAGTTTTTTATCGAAGTTGAAAATACAAAAAAATCTTGCTAAATTCATAAATTAGCAAATAAACAAAAATGAATAAATTCATAAATGTAACGTTTCCTTAAGAAAGAAGAAAATTAAGCCAAATTACAATTTCATGAAAACATCCTTTTAAAATTTAATTGGAAAGCAAAAAATACTGCCGCCAAATTATACAATAAAATTTATATAAAGACGATCGCTAATGTGGTTTTGCTTCTCTGAAAAGCGATCAAGCCGATTAGATAAAAAGTGTTTGAGTGCTTTTATACACTTTCTCGCAAATTTGATTAATCCTTCAAGGTATAACAATGATTTCAGGCTTTAATTAGCCAGACAGTACGTAAACTGATCCCTAGAAAGTCAATTCTTTGATTTGACTCAGGATCCATCAAAAAGTATTTTCCGAACGATGTATGGAAATAAAAATAAGACCGATCTGTTATTTTTAATTATTTGTATAAAAACAATTTTAATAAAAAAATTCAACTTCATTTACTGACGATTACGCTCTTATGATCGGTAATCGTCAACTCGGTATAGGTAGCTTTTTTATAGGCACAAGAATATTTTGGCGAAGTCGAAGCCTCAGACATGGTATCATCAAACGGTTTTTGCATCGCGTTACCTCACCGAAATTCAAATCGACAGATTTTTTCTCGTTTTTCCCAGTCGGCCAGTTCACTGGGAAATGTCGTTTCACCGGTAAATCGGATTTCAGGAATTTTGAAACTTCTAGATGCTTTGAAAAAAACAAATGTGATCATACGATTTCTTGGGTTCACTTTTAGTCAGAAAATATCAATATAACCAAAAATGGCCCTAGAAAACCAAAAACGTTGAAAACCCCTCAAGCCGGTTTTAAAACGACATTTACCGGTAAGCCGGTTGACTGGGAAAAAAGAAGAAAAAAATCTGTCGTTTGAATTTCGGTGAGGTACACAATGCAAAAAACCGTTTGATGATACCATGTCTAGCTTCGACTGCGTCAAAAATTCCTTTGTGGTCCTTTAAAAAAAAGCTACCTTACTTGCTACAGTAGGATGACTTTAAGGATGACTGTACTATGGCAAGATAGTAATTCGGCTATATTTATTAAATATCGATTTTTCTAGAGTTGTATTCATTTTTCGGGGACGAGAGTAGCGGGAATCACTCAGAAATATCATCTTACGTATATGTGTATAAAAAATTATTTCAAAAATTAGAATTTTTTTTTAAATCAGAAAAATACCTCAAAGTTGGCGAAATTGATATCTGAAATTTAATTATTATTTTTTTATGATCGTATTGTAAATTTTATGGTTTTTATTGAACCGGGAGCTCAATCCCGTAAAAATTCTAGAAATGTCCAAAAACTTTCAATTTTTCTGAAATATAGCCGAATTACTATCTTACCCCCAAAAATGACCTTGCAAATAATTTTGCAGGATGGTAACATTATTATCATATTTATTTGATAGTTTTCGATAAGTTTACTTACATTTAAATGTTATACGTACTTTATTTACCTTGAATTAATTTGTTTAGTGATTTTATCATTAGCCTCTGCCGCTTGTTCCTCGTCCCATTCTACCCGATCCCAAGCATTATGTTTGAAAACTTCCGATTCATCGTTCAAAACTCGATTTCCAAATTGTTCTCGAACNTGCCACTTATCCTGCGATTGGTCGACACAACACTTTTTGTATTTTGATATACGTAACCTTATTTATTAGTTCATTTCAACAGTTTTAAATAAATCTATCTCTGTACTTACTCGGCATATGCTTGAAAACTCTCGGTGTGCCGAGTTATCTTATATCTGGTGAATACACAGTTGATTGCCCTATTCGCTCCTATTGGTGAAATAAGCCATCTTTTAGAATCTAGTGTCAGTACTTCACTTAATGTAGCTTCATACACTGCATACACGACTCGGTCGGCACTTCTCCAGGGTCTACGACCCTTGGAGTCTATGCCTCAGCCCGTGATCTTCGTCACCGAACCCGTTGGCTCCAAGGCTCCGGAGTAAAGATCGTGTATCCTAAGTAGTTCTGCGCGTTACGTTATTTACTTACGGCTTTCATGTCCTATTGCGTATTGACTTTAATTTTTTTCGCTATTTATGAAAATACGACAAAACTTTTTTGGCGACAAAAGAAATTTACTTTGTTTATATCTTAAGGACATTGAAAACTCTGAATTAAAAAAATGACAATTTTTCGTAACTAACGGGCAATTTCTGTTCTCGTGTGACGCACCACCTTTTAATCATTGTTTATTTATGAAAAAATTTTTTTTTGAAAATTCTCCTTATTGCCTCAGAAAATTCGTTAATTCAACGGGTTTGATTACCGGCCAACGGTTCAAGGAGAAGAACAAAACTTTCTGGTCGCACATTTCACTTGGACACTAGGCAAAAAGTAACGTTATAATTATATCTGGTAGTGGTCTTTGGGAAAATGCCTGAGTAGGGGTGGGCCATGTTAAAAAGCTTCTGGCGACCTGATTAGAGAATCTTTATTTTTGACCTACTGTACAAATGCGTTTTATATTAAAGGACTCTATAAGGACAAGCTTTATTTGTGTCTTTTCCATATATTTGAAAATTTCGTCAAAAATGCTTAAGAAAAGAAAAAAAAAAATTTCCAACCCGTTTTTCACTACCCTATTAAATTCATGAACACGTGCGCAGAATGCGGGTTTAAGAAACGTCAAATGCTTACCTGATTCTCTATACAAATCCTTTGAATAATCTTAATAATTTCTGGTTAAGATTTTCTGCCGCTTACCTTACCAAATACTGTCTTCAGTGTTCGAGCACCTTGACATGTCGCAAATGTAGTCTGTAGTGCTGAAATCAGGAATATGTTCGGACAAAATTTTGAGTTCATAAGGCCAAGCATTTTCTTTTCATTTTTGGGATCACGGAAGTTTCGGTATTGTTTTTTTTAAGTTCGAATAATTGGGTTGAATTACTTTTTGAAGAGGTATGCGTGGGGCCTTTGACTGCGACACGTGATTGCGTGGTATAACCGCATGAGTGAATTGCGAAAGTTTGTCCGATTTTAGCTCTATTTGTTCGGGTTCTTGGGGCAGCGGACGAAAATTCGGAAAGTATTACAGGTTGGAGTGTTTTTTACTAAAATTATAGAATCGATTTGACTGCTGATACTATTTTTCACTATTTGTCAATGTAATACTTATTAATATGACAATTTAGGATCTTTTTTAGTAAATTATTGTTTTTGAATTTAATTCTACAAAAATAAAAATAACGCTCGATTAAAAAATCTTGGCATTCCGGCGCACTTCACTTCATATTTTCAGCTTTAAAAATTTCAATTTTGCAAAAAAAAATTTAAAAAAAAGTCTAAAAACATTTTGGGCAGTATTGCAGTGAAAATGCGAGCACACTTGTTTTGCATATCCATCACATTCAGCGAAATAGGTATAAAATCCATCAAAAATTGAAAAACGTGCATCTTTATTGAATGAAATTCTGTAAATTGCACCGACCTATTAATTGTTAAGTTGCAGGGTTGAGCATCTTCATATTTGATATGAATCATATACTATGAAATGCTCAACCCTGCCAACTTTAATTAATGGGTCCGTTCGCAAATTGTACAGATTTGCACTTTTTCAATTCTTTTCTCTTATTGTAACTTTTTGCTACTTCAAATTTTTTAGATGAACTTTTTCGACGAAAGTTGCCACTTTTGGAGCTTCACTTCTTTATCTATGATTTTTTTTCATATCGTTATTTTCTCACTCTGTTATACATCGTCTTTTGGAAACACACTCTTACACAAGCGGCGCGTTTCGCGTTGCGTTGGGGTGTCTAAATTAAGGAATAATATTTTTTTTATTCTTATTTGTAAACCGTTAAAAAACGGTCTCGATTCACCGTTTTAATTTATCTCAATTTGTTTTAGTGCTCTCATTGGTCAACGAGGTTAAACGCGAAAAAAGTGCGGCCTAGATGCATACATCTTCATTAACGTAGAAATTTAATTAGCACATTTCCATGTTTTGATCAGGTAGACTTTTTTTTAGGAACCCGGTAAACTTGTTTCTTGACCCGTAAATGGCCAATCGTCTTTTTTGCTTAGTATATATTGCGCTGTGGGGATTCACGAAAGGTTTACTTCTTTGGACCCCATTCTGCCAATATTTATTGCAATGTTGGGTCGCTGATATACTCTACCAATTGGTCTGACTTGAAAAACATATGGTTGGTTGAAACGAACGTCCCGATCATGATTATGCGTCATCAAGGAGTGGGTTGAGGATTTCAGCCGACTGCTCACTGCGAGCACAAGTGATACGGACATAATTACTGCTGACCCATTTTGGGGTAAAACGATACCGACTCAGGAACCCACCTTGTCAGTTTTTGTCGCTATCTGCGTATTCTTGTAAAAACCGACATTGTAGGCGCCTCATGTTACCGGTGACCGGTGATTGACCGAAAAAAACTTAAAAAATGTCATGTGTACAATTTACTAGGCTACCCATACAGAAACCGTTTGTTCAATTTCTTGGCTATGACTTTCAGTTATTTAAGCTGACAAGTGGTGGGTTCCATTAAAAAAAGCTTACCCAGTTTCCAAGAAATTATCGAAAAAAACGTGAAGTTTCTTTGAATTCTGGTTCTAGAATTTTTCAAAAATTTTCGAATTATTTTCAAGAAGACTACCTAGGGCTTCATTATAGCAATAGAAACATATATTTTGTACTGCTCAAAAGAGAGAGCCTTGAAATCAAAAATTTCCGGTATAGGGTTTAACCCCTAAAGGCACACTGGAGGCAATTTCAAAAATTGACCACAATTGTCAGCAGAGAGCAAGTTTTTGAGATCTCCGACCTTTTAAAACAATGACAACAATAGCCAAGATTTATGATTAGGGTAAAAATGACCCATTGCAGCCTTAGATTTATGATAAGCAAAAAGGAAAATTATTCATTATTGTTTTAAATTTATCGACTGACCTGATGACTATTTGAAAGAGTGATTAAAATTTGAACTAAGAGCGACTCCAAAATTAATTACAAAATTATGAATTTTCCGCGTTTTCTGGACTTGATATTTGCTTGACCGCAGTTCTCCAACGATTTTGAATGTGAATATCAGCCGATTGAGCATTAAGTTGACAAACAGAATCTGTCTCATATACATCTCGCCTAATTTCTAATAGGGTCGAGAATCTTGTGCTCTCAGCAGTGTTGAAAAAATCGGATAGGGACAATTTTCGTCCACATTAATTTTGTGCTCAACATCGACTCTCAGGCATTTTGAATATATTACTGATGTTTAAACCGTTTCGTATCTTAAATCGGCGAAGAATAATGAATTATATTAGCAGCTACTGATGATCCAATTTCTGCTTCGCATATCTAAATTTACTTCCAGCAGTTGCTAAAGCTCGCAATATACCATATTGGTAATCGTTGCAAGTCTGAAAAGCTTGATTTTGAACAATTGTCGAAACTTCGACTGAGTTGGGTTTTATTTAGGGTTCAACCGCTCCAAAGGGTGGAAAACTTCATCTAAGTCCGTCATTTCACTCTTCTTAAATACAAACATTGTTTGGACTTACTTATTATGAAAAGCGGCGGCAGGTATTGTTGCTTGCCAAATTTCTTTAAAGAGATAGACCTTGAAAGACAAATGGTAAGCTATTCTTTCGCTTAAATTCGTGTTTTTAACATACGGTTTAGCAAAAAGCACAAACAAAGTTGGAGGGAGATATTTTCTGTTCGTGGTGTTTATGCCAAATAGTAAAAAGGTAAGCCAAAAAGGGGTCGTCAGTAAATGTTTAATTAGTAAAATGTTATTTAATTAAGTTCACAACAACTGACAAAAAGTTTTAGAAACCCTCAATATGGCAAACTGTTACGCTTAAGGGTTGTTTTTTTGCAACATAAAACACACTAAAATCTTAAGGGATTGTGGCGTCTTCCAGCATTTGCTGTGGGGAAAAATAAACCCTTTTTTAAACTCAACAATATCTTTGTCGGTGAATGGCCGTGAACGTTTATTTCTTCCCAATTGTATATTGTAGTCCGTACTTAGGAGAAGTCAAGAATATTTTTTTCGCCGCCAAATATATTCATTTCATGGAGATGTACATCAATGAAAACAGATTTCGTTACATTTTTTAAATTTATGCAAAATTTCTATTTATTTTTCGACTGCATAAATAAATTCTATCATTATAAAGCAACACAATCTAATAAAATGACCGGCTGCAGATCTTGGTTCTTGCCCCTTAAAGTTAAACCTCAACTTATGATACTATTTACTATCACCCAGCCAAAAATAGCACAGTCGCCAAAAAAGTATCACGCGCGAAAATTGCAACCATGATTCTACAGCTCCATCAGCATCACAAATGTGGATTATAAAACTGACTTTATAGCGATTTTTAACACAAAAACATCAATTGTTTGTTTACGCTGATCTTTCATTTGCATTATAAAAGAACGGTTTTATAGGTTTTATCAGCTTGATTCTGCTGTTCTTAAAATGGATTGAATCTACTCATCTTTTTAGCTTTCAGCACGATTAATTTGGACTTGATGTCACTTTGAATCTCCATCGAGGCGAATTTATTATTTTCTTCGGTGATATTCTATACATTTTCTTGTAAAACCTTACCAGTTTCCATCACTAAAACGTTATTTATTAGTATATCGCAAAACATATGCGATATTGCGGATTTCGCCCAAGATTGGATGTATGCGAAAGTTGTTGAAGAGAAAAATTAATTAAACAAGTAAACAAATAAATCTTGTCTTATGCAGTCTTAATTGAACGAGAAAAAGTCCAGGTTGTCGGTTTTTTGAAAAATTTTCATGAAAACTGTTTGTAGAATTAAATTGAATTTTATTGTAAGCGCACAGGCGTGTAAGGTTTTTACTCCTTTTCCAATGGCTATTTTTTCCATTCATTAGGGATGGACACTTACAAACAATAAAAGGGGAAAAACTATAACCAATGGAAGAGAAATTACCTGGTATTTTTCGACAATCAAAGTTGTCATCGTCAGTGGATTTTACAGTACTAACAGCTTGTGCACAAAATCCGCAAACAAATAAAACTTATGCATATATCTAGAAAGTTATTTCAGAAGTTTCTTTTAAATACACACATTGCATAAATTTTACAAAGTGGAGCACGCTAAATAATTTGCACAAAGTGGGCCCTGTATGTTTAGTACTGTTAAAGATATCCACTGACGATGACAACGTTGGATGGTCAAAAATACTATATGTTCACAATAAATATGAATTTATTTAAAATAAAATTATATTTATCTTGACGGTAGTTTCACCAGGTACTGAATACGTCTTATATTGCTTTCTTAACAAGACGCACATGCTAGTTTCTTTCGAAAACTTAGACATTCTCGGCTTTTTAAAGCCCAATTTATTACCCCTCTCCTGTATTCAAAAAAAGATCTTAAAAACTGAATAATTATAACGTAGTTTTTTTACTGAACCCAGTCTTTTTAGGTATTATTTTTTTTTTAATATCGATGTTGGAAAAAATTTGCCCCACTAAAGGTGCCAATGAAATTTTGCACAAAAAGGTTGAAAATCAGACTAAGGATTAGGATTAAATTTTCCGAAAAATCGAAAAAATCTTTTCAAAAATGATTAATTACCCTCTTTCGAATAGAAATTTTCTCCAACAACTCTACCAGTGTTTGAATCTTAATTGAGCCACTATCATGTCTTCCATAATCTCTAAAAAATATTTCGGCCATCCTGGCTTTAGAGTTCTGACCATTTTTTGCCACGGCATTTTTTCATAGTTTCGCTTGGAATTGCAGAGAGTACAAAATGGCAGATAACAGCGTCTATGCTAGCTGTTTCACAGGAATTCATCTTCTGATGATAATCATCATGACAGAAAAATTTTACTCTTCTCCTCTCCAGCTTCTTTCCAGCTCATATTTCTTCTGTACTAGTTCTACCGATTTTTGGGGCCGAAATCGCACCCCAAACTTTATAATTTTCACCAGTCTTTTGACCGTTGTAATAAAGGGATAATATTTGAGCCATTTCCACAGCCAACTTCTTGAACGTTGAGTGTCGGGAAATTGTAGGATTTAGTCCTTTTGAATTCGGTAAAAAGCCAGCACGTTCTTTGCAAAAATTTTGAGTCGTTGTTTTTGATAAAAATGCATCCCATTGCTCAGCAGGAGACTCCGTGAGTTCGGGAATAACGAAGGATGGTAGTCACCACTTAAATCATATTTAAAATAATTATAAATAAGTTACGATAAAAATATAAATGGATTAAAAAAAGGAGGGGGTATTCGCTGCAAATTTTTTTTAGTTTTTTATCGAAGTTGAAATTACAAAAAAATCTTGCTAATTCATATACATTAGCAAATAAACAAAAATGAATAAATTCATAAATGTAACGTTTCCTTAGAAAGAAGAAAATTAAGCCAAATTACAATTTCATGAAAACATCCTTTTAAAATTTAATTGGAAAGCAAAAATACTGCCGCCAATTATACAATAAATTTATATAAAGACGATCGCTAATGTGGTTTGCTTCTCTGAAAAGCGATCAAGCCGATTTAGAAAAGTGTTTGAGTGCTTTTTACACTTCTCCGCCAAATTGATTAATCCTTCAAGGCTCATTATAACAATGATTTCAGGCTTTAATTAGCAGACAGTACGTAAACTGATCCCTAGAAGGTCAATTCTTTTTGATTTGACTCAGGATCCATCAAAAAGTTATCCGAACGATGTATGGAAATAAAAATAAGACCGATCTGTTATTTTTAATTATTTGTATAAAAACAATTTTATAAAAAAATTTCAACTTCATTTACTGACGATTACGCTCTTATGATCGGTAATCAGTCAACTACGGTATTAGGTAGCTTTTTTTTTATAGGCACAAGAATCATTTTGGCGAAGTCGAGCTCAGACATGGTATCATCAAACGGTTTTTGGATCGTGTACCTCACCGCAATTCAAAACGACAGATTTTTTTTCTCGTTTTTTCAGTCGGCCAGTTCACTGGTAAATGTCGTTCACCGGTAAATCGGATTTCAGAGGAATTTGAAAACTTCTAGATGCTTTGAAAAAAACAAATGTGATCATACGATTTCTTGGGTTCACTTTAGTCAGAAATATAAATATACCAAAATTGGCCTAGAACCAAAAAACTTGAAAACCCCTCAGCCGGTTTTAAAACGACATTTACCCGGTAAGCCGGTTGACTGGGAAAAAAGAGAAAAAAAAATCTCTCGTTTGAATTTCGGTGAGGTACACACTGCAAAAAACCGTTTGGATCCATGTCGAGCTTCGACTCGTCAAAAAATTCTTTGTGTCCTTTAAAAAAAGCTACCTACTGCTACAGTAGGATGACTTAGGATGGACTGTACGAATGGCAAGATAGTAATTCGGCTATATTTATTAATAATCGATTTTTCAAGTTTATTCATTTTCGGGGACGAGAGTAGCGGGATCACTCAGAAATATCATCTTACGTATGTGTATAAAAAATTATTTCAAAAATTAGAATTTTTTTTAAATCAGAAAATACCTCAAAGTTGGCGAATTGATATCTGAAATTTAATTATATTTTTTTTATGATCGTATAATTTTATGGTTTTTATTGAACCGGGAGCTCTCAATCCCGTAAAATCTAGAATTGTCCAAACTTTTCCAATTTTTTCTGAAAATATAGCCGAATTACTATCTTACCCCAAAATGACCTTGCAAATATTTTGCAGGATGGTAAACATTTATCATATTTATTTGATAGTTTTCGATAGTTTACTTACATTTAAAATGTTATACGTACCTTTATTTACCTTCGATTAATTTGTTTAGTGATTTATCATTAGCCTCTGCCGCTTGTTCTCGCTCCCATTCTACCCGTATCCCAGCATTATGTTTGAAAACTTTCCGATCTCATCGTTCAAAACTCGATTTCCAAATTGTTCTTCGAACTGGCTCAGTTTCACTCATTCTAAAACAAATTTTATAGCTTTAAAAAAGTTTTTAAAAGAAGATCTTTATAATAAATGCGGTCATAAACAGTGGAAAGCGAATAATTAAAAACGGCTGATTAAGATAATACTTTGAGTATGGTTTCAAACATGACGCTCATAATTGTCAGAATATACACAGTACATGTATGTGTTTTTTTACTTGCGAAATGAAATTTGCAATTGGAAGAAATTACCGTCAATAAAAATGGTAGGCGTATTATATTTTGAAAGCGTAGCCATGATATGGCGTCCACTAAAAATCATCTTCTACTTAAAATACATTTTAATCCATCCATAAAAACATTGGCAAAAATGCATGTGACCAAGTTACATTCAGTAAATAATCCGAACAGATACGGTCATATCATATTTTTTGAGTGCAAGTCTCGTTGCTTCTCAATGGAATCATTATATTTATAATTCATTGAAACCGATTCCTTGAACTCTATGATATTTTGGCCAAAAATTAGGTTTTTCCTGAGAAAATGAATTGGAAATTTATTTCGATTTTTTTTTTGTCTTTTTTTTACTTCTCTTTAGTTTTCTGAACGTTCTCGAGAAATTTGGTGAAATTTTAGGCCTCAAAGTGACCTAAGAACATTCCGACTAAAACCCCTTGAAATCAGAAAAAAA
>SCLH01000093.1:2671-16271 GCA_004367855.1 Oikopleura vanhoeffeni | reverse complement strand
TGCCACTTATCCTGCGATTGGTCGACACAACACTTTTTGTATTTTGATATACGTAACCTTATTTATTAGTTCATTTCAACAGTTTTAAATAAATCTATCTCTGTACTTACTCGGCATATGCTTGAAAACTCTCGGTGTGCCGAGTTATCTTATATCTGGTGAATACACAGTTGATTGCCCTATTCGCTCCTATTGGTGAAATAAGCCATCTTTTAGAATCTAGTGTCAGTACTTCACTTAATGTAGCTTCATACACTGCATACACGACTCGGTCGGCACTTCTCCAGGGTCTACGACCCTTGGAGTCTATGCCTCAGCCCGTGATCTTCGTCACCGAACCCGTTGGCTCCAAGGCTCCGGAGTAAAGATCGTGTATCCTAAGTAGTTCTGCGCGTTACGTTATTTACTTACGGCTTTCATGTCCTTTGCGTATTGACTTTATTTTTTTCGTATTTATGAAAATACGACAAAACTTGTTTTCGAGCCGACAAAAGAAATTTACTCTTGTTTATTCTTAAGGAACATTGAATAACTCTGAATTAAAAAAATTGAAAATTTGGCGTAAAAACCGGGCAATTTCTGTTTCTGTGACGCACACTTTCTAAAGTCATTTTTATTTATGAAAAAAAAAAATTATCATTTTTTGAAAATTCTCATTATTGCCTCAGAAATTCGTTAATTTCAACGGGTTTGATTACGGCCAACCGGTTCACAGGAGAAGAAAAAACTTTTTGGTCGCCACAAATTTTACTTGGCTACACATAGGCAAAAAAACGTTTATTATATTGGTATGTGGTCTTTGAGGAAAATGCCTGAGTAGGGTGGGCCATGTTAAAAAGCTTTCTGGCGACTGATGAGAGAATCTTATTTTTGACTACTGTCAAATGCGTTTATATTTAAAGGACTCTATAAGGACAAGCTTTATTTTTGTCTTTTTTCCAATATTGAAAATTTCGTCAAAAATGCTTAAAAAGTAAAAAAAAAAATTTCCAACCCGTTTCTACTCCATGTTAAATTCATGGAACATCGTGCGCACATGGCGGTTAACGAAACGTAAATGTTACCTGATTTCTATACAAATCCTTTGAATAATCTTTAATAATTTCTGGATTCAAGATTTTCTGCCGCTTCACCCTCCAAACTACTGTCTTCAGTGTTCGAGCACCTTGACATGTCGCAAAAATGTAGTCTGTAGTGCTGAAATTCAGGAATATGTTCGGACAACATTTGAGTTCATAAGGCCAAGCATTTTCTTTTCATTTTTGGATTCACCATCGGAGTTAAGTGTCGAATAATTGGTTGAATTACTTTTGAAGAGGTTACTGGTGGGAGGCCCTTTGACTGCGACACGTGAATTGCCAGTGGATATAAACCGCATGATGAATTCGCGAAAGTTTGTCCCGATTTTTAAGCCTATTTGATTCGGGTTCTTGGGCAGCGGGACGAAAATTCGAAAATTACAGGTTGGAGTTGTTTTTTACTAAAATTATAAATCATTTGATGTGATACATTTTTCACTCTTGTAATAACTTAATTTATGACAATTCTAGGATTTTTTTAGTAAATTTATTTTTTTGAAATTTAATTCTACAAAAATAAAATAACCGCTCGATTAAAAAATCCTTGGCATTCCGGCGCACTTCACTTCAATTTTCAGCTTTAAAAATTTCAATTTTTGCAAAAAAACAATTAAAAAAAAGGTCTAAAAAACATTTTGGGCATATTGCAGTGAAATGCGAGCACACTTGTTTTGGCATATCCATCACAATTCAGCGAAATAGGTATAAAATCCATCAAAAATTGAAAAAACGTGCCAAGCTGTCAAATTGCACCGACCCATTAATTGTTAAAGTTGCAGGGTTTGGCATTTCATTTTGATATGATCATATCTATGAAGATGCTCAAACCCTTGCCAACTTTAATTATGGGTCCGGTCGCAATTGTACAGATTTGCACTTTTTCAATTTTTCTCTTGATGAACTTTTTGCTACTGCAAATTTTTAGGATGAACTTTTTCGACGAAAGTTGCCACTTTTGGAGCTTACTTCTTTAATCATGAATTTTTTTCATATCGATTATTTTTACTTTATACAATCGTCTTTTGAAAACACACTCTTAAAAGCGGCCGTTTCGCACCGTTTGCGTTTGGAGGTGTTCTAAATTAAGGATAAATATTTTTTTTTTTTATTTAGTAAACCGGTTAAAAAACGGTCTCGATTCACCGTTTTAAAATGTTATTCAATTTGTTTTAAAGTGCTCTCATTTGGTCAAACGGGTTAAACGCGAAAAAAAGTGGGCCTAGATATACCATCTTTTCAACGAGAAATTTAAATTAGCCATTTCCATGTTTGATCACGGTAGCTTTTTTTAGGAACCCGGTCAACTTTTTCTCTGACCCTAAATGGCCAATCGTCTTTTTTGTCCCTTAGTATATATTGCCTAGGTGGGGTCACGAAAAGGTTTACCTTCTTTGGACCCCCCAAATTGGTTCTGAATCCAAATTGGTCTGATTGAAAAAATATGGTTGGGTTTGAAAAACGCACGATCATGATTATGCGTCATCAAGGGTGGTGAGGAATTTCACCGACTGCACTGGAGCACAAGTGATAGGCCATAACTTATGGACCCATTTGGGGTCAAAACGATACCGACTCCAGGACCCACCTTGTCAGTTTTGTGTATCTGGGATTCTTGTAAAAAAAACCGAATTTTTAGGGCCTCAGTTACGGTGAACCGGATTGACCGAAAAAAAAACTAAAAAAATTGTCATTGTACATTTTACTAGGCTACACCATACAGCAAAACCGTTTGTTCAATATCTTGGCTATGACTTTCAAGTTATTTAAGCCTGACAGGGTGGGTTCCATTAAAAAAAAAGCTACCTCAGGTTTCCAATGAAATTATCGAAAACAAAACGTGAAGTTCTTTAATTCTGTTCTAGAATTTTTCAAAAAAATTTTCGAATTATTTTCAAAAGAGCTCTTAGGGCTTCATTATGCAATAGACAGTATTATTTTGTACTGCTCAAAAGAAGAGAGCCTTGAAAACTCAAAAAATTTCCGGTAATAGGGTTAACCCTAAAGGCCACTGGAGGCAATTTCCAAAAAATTGACCACATTGTCAGCAGAAGAATATTTTGAGATCTCCGACCTTTTAAAACCATGCAACAATTAGCAAGATTTATGATTTACGCGGTAAATGGACCCATTGCAGCCTTGATGTTTGAGTCAAAAAAAGGAAAATATATTCAATTGTTTTTAACATTTATCACTGACCTGATGACTATTTGAAAGATGATTAAAATTTGAACTAGAGCGACTCCAAAATTGAAATTACAAAATTATGAATTTTCCCTTTTCTGGTACTTGAATATTGCTTGCCGCAGTCTCCAACGATTTTGATTGAAATCACCGATCTGAGCATTAAGTTGACAAACAGAATCTGTCTCAAATATACATCTGCCAATTTCTAATAGGGTCGGAACTTGTGTTCAAGGCAGGTTGAAAATCGGATAGGGACCAATTTCGTCCACATTCAATTTTGTGCTCAACATCGACTTCAGGCATTTTTGATATATTACTGATTTTAACACGCGTTTGTATCTTTAAATCGGCAGAAGAATAATGAATTATTATTTAGCAGCTCTGATGCATCCAATTTCTGTTTCGCTATCTAAATTTACCTTCCAGCGCAGTTGCTAAAGCTGCAAATTACCCATTTGGTAATCGTTGCAAGTCTGAAAAAGTCTTGATTTTGAAACAATTGTTCGAAACTTCGCTGAGTGGGATTATTAGGGTCAACCGCTCCCAAAGGGTTGGAAAATTCATCTAAGTCCGTCATCTTCACCTTCTTAAATACAAAAATTGTTTGGATTACTGTATTATGAAAAGCGGCGGCAGGTATTTGTTGCTTGCCAAATTTCTTTAAAAGATAGAGACCCATTGAAAGAAACATGGTAAGCTATTTTTCGCTTAAAATTCGTCTGTTTTTAACATACGGTTAGCACAAAAAGCACAAACAAAGTTGGAGGGAGAATATTTTCTTGTTCGTTTTTATGCAATAGTCAAAAATGGTAAGCCAAAAGGGTCGATAGTAAATGGTTATAGTAAACTGTTATTAATTAAGGTTACAACAACCTGAACAAAAAAGTTTTTAGAAACTCAAAATGGCAAACGGTTACGCTAAGGAGTTTTTTTGGTCAACATAAAACAACAAATTCAATTAAGGATTGTGGCGTGCTTCCAGCATTGCTGGGGGAAAAATTAAACCCTTTTTTAAAACTCAACAATATCTTTGTGGATTGATGGTGAACGTTATTTTTCCCAATTGTATATTGTAGTCCGTACTTAAGAAGTCAAAATATTGTTTTTGCCGCCAAATAATAATTCATTTATCCAATGGATGTATGTACATCATGAAAAAAACAAGATTTCGTTACATTTTTTAAAATTTTATGCAAAATTTCTATTTTTATTTCGACTGCCATAAATAAATTCTATCATTATAAAGACACCAATCTAATTAAAACTGAACCGGCTGCAGTTCTTGGTTCTTGCCCCTTAAAGTCAACAACCTCAAACTTAGATTTTTACTATCACCCGCCAAAATACCGTCGCCAAAAAAAGATCACCGCGAAATTGCAACCATGATTCTACAGTCCATCAGCATCAACAAATTGGATTATAAAACTGACTTATAGCGATTTTTAAACCACAAAAAATCAATGGATTTACGCCTATCTTTCATTTGGCATTATAAAGAACGGTTTTATAGGTTTTACTCAGCTTGATTCTGCTTTCTTAAAATGGATTGAATCCATACTCATACATTTCTTAGCCTCGCACGATTAATTTGGACGTCGATCGTCCACATTTTGAACTTCTCCATACCGAGGGCAGAAAATAATTTCGGTTATATCATTTTCTGTAAAAAACCTTACCACGTTTCCATCACTACAAAAGTATTTATTAAGTGGATATCGCCAAAACATAATGCGATATCCGCGTTTTCGCAAGATTGGCATGTATGCGAAAGTTTTGAAGAGAAACAATTAATTAAACAAGAAAAAAAAATTTTGTCTACTGCAGTCTTAGATTGAACTGAGAAAAATCCAGGTTGTCGGTTTTTTGAAAAATATCTTCATGAAAAACTGTTTGTGAATTAAATTGATATTATTGTACGTCACCAGGGTGTAAGGTTTTACCTTCGTTTTTCCAAATGAAAAACAAAGAAGGGAAAAACTTACACCCGTGTATATATTCGACAATCAAGTTGTCATCGTCAGTGGTATTTTACAGTACTAACAGCTTGTGCACAAAATCCGCAAACAAATAAAACTTATGCATATTCTAGAAAGTTAATTTCAGAATTTGTTTTAAATACACAACATTGCATAATTTTAAACAAAGTGGGCACTAATAAGTTTGCACAAAGTGGGCCCTGTATGTTTAGTATGTTAAAATATCACTGACGATGACAACTTGTTGTCAAAAATACTATACTGTCAATTAAATATGAATTTATTCTAAAATAAAATTATATTTATCTTGAGGATAGTTTCACCAGGTACTGGCAATCGCTAATTGCTTTCTTAAACAACGCACATCTAGTTTTTTTCGAAAATTCTCAAGGCGCCCAATTTATTACCCCTCTTCCTGCTATTCAAAAAAAGATCTTAAAAACTGAAAATTTAACGTAGTTTTTTACTGAACCCAGTCTTTTTAGGTATTATTTTTTTTTTAATACTCGATGTTGGAAAAGAAATTTGCCCCACTAAAGGTGCCAATGAAATTTTGCACAAAAGGTTGAAAATCAGACTAAGGATTAGGATTAAATTTTCCGAAAAATCGAAAAAATCTTTTCAAAAATGATTAATTACCCTCTCGAATAGAATTTTCTCCACAACTCTACCAGTGTTTGAATCTTAATTGAGCCACTTCATGTCTTCCATAATCTCTAAAAAATAATTTCGGCCTCCTGGCTTTAGAGTTCTGACCATTTTTGCCACGGCATTTTTCATAGTTTCGCTTGGAATTGCAGAGAGCTACAAAAGCTGGCAGATAACAGCGTCTATTAGCTAGCTGCTTTCACAGGGAATCTCATCTTCTGATGATAAATCATGACAGAAACAATTGTTATCTTCTCCTCTCCAGCTTCTTTCCAGGCTCAATTTTTCTGTACTAGTTCTACCGATTTTTGGGGCCGAAATCGCATCCCCAAACTTTATAATTTTCACCAGTCTTGACGTTGTAATAAAGGGATAATATTTGAGCATTTTCCACAGCCAACTTCTTGAACGTTGAGTGTCGGGAAATTCTGTCAGGATTTAGTCCTTTTGAATTTCGGTAAAAAGCCAGCACGTTTCTTTTGAAAAATTTTGAGTCGTTGTTTTTGATAAAACATGCATCCCATTGCTCAGCAGGAGACTCCGTGAGTTCGGAATAACGAAGGATCGGTAGGGTCACCACTTAAATCATATTTAAAATAATTATAACTACACGTTACGATAAAAATATAAATGGATTAAAAAAAGGAGGGGGTATTGCGCTGGCAAATTTTTTTTAGTTTTTTATCGAAGTTGAAATTACAAAAAAATCTTGCTAATTCATTACATTAGCAAATAAACAAAAATGAATAAATTCATAAATGTAACGTTTCCTTAAGAAAGAAGAAAATTAGCCAAATTACAATTTCATGAAAACATCCTTTTAAAATTTAACTTGGAAAGCAAAAATACTGCCGCCAAATTATACAAATAAATTTATATAAAGACGATCGCTAACTGTGGTTTGGCTTCTCTGAAAAGCGGATCAAGCGATTTAGATAAAGTGTTTGAGTTGCTTTTACACTTTCGGCGCCAAATATGATTATCCTTCAAGGCTCATTATAACAATGATTTCAGGGCTTTAATTAGGCCAGACAGTACGTAAACTGATCCCTAGGAAAGGTCAATTTCTTTTTGATTTGCTCAGGATCCATCAAAAAGTTAGTCGGAAACGATGTATGGAAATAAAAATAAGACCGATCTGTTATTTTTAATTATTTGTATAAACAACAATTTTATAAAAAAATTTCAACTTCATTTAACTGACGATTACGCTCTTATGATCGGTAATCGTCAACTACGGTTATTAGGTAGGCTTTTTTTTTATAGGACACAAGAATATTATTGGCGAAGTCGACGCTCAGACATGGTATCATCAAACGGTTTTTGGATCGTGTACCTCACGAATTCAAAACGACAGATTTTTTTTCTCGTTTTTTCAAGTCGGGCCAGTTCACTGGTAAATGTTCGTTTTCAACCGGTAAATCGGATTTCAGAGGAATTTGAAACTTCTAGATTTGCTTTGAAAAAAAACCAAATTGATCAACGAGTTTCTTGGGTTCACTTTAGTCAGTAAATATAATATACCAAAACTTGGCCTAGGAACCAAAAAACGTTGAAAACCCCTCAGCCGGTTTTAAAACGACATTTACCCGGTAAGCCGGTTGGACTGGGAAAAAAGAGAAAAAAAAATTCTCTCGTTTGAATTTCGGTGAGGATACCACACTGCAAAAAACCGTTTTGGATCCATGTCTGAGCTTCGACTCGTCAAAAATATTTCTTTTGTGTTCCTTTAAAAAAAAGCTACCTACTTGCTACAGTAGCGATGACTTAAGGATGGACCTGTACGAATGGCAAGATAGATAATTCGGCATATAGTTTATTAATAATCGATTTTTCAAGTTGTATTCATTTTCGGGGACGAGAGTAGCGGGATCACTCAGAAATATCATCTTACGTATGTGTATAAAAAAATTATTTCAAAAATTAGAATGTTTGTTTTAAATCAGAAAATACCTCAAAAGTTGGCGAATTGATATCTGAAATTTAATTATGGATTTTTTTTATGATCGTATTGTAATTTTATGGTGGTTCTTTATTGAAACCGGGAGCTCCAATCCGTAAAATCTAGAATTGTCCAAACTTTTCCAATTTTTTCTGAAAATGTACTAGCGAATTACTATCTTACCCCCAAAATGACCCTTGCAACATATTTTGCAGCTGATGGTAAACATTTTATCATATTTATTTGATAGTTTTCGATAAAGTTTACTTTACATTTAAAATTTTATACCGTTACCTTTATCTTACCTTCGAATTAATTTGTTAGTGATTTACTCATTAGCCTCTGCCGCTTAGTTCCTCGCTCCCATTCTTACCCGATATCCCAAGCATTATGGTTTGAAAAACTTTCCGATCTCATTCGTTCAAAACTCGATTTCCAAATTGCTTCTTCGAACTGGCTCAGTTTCACTTCATTCTAAAACAAATTTTATAGGCTTTAAAAAAGTTTTTAAAAGAAGATCTTTATAATAAATGCGGTCATAAAAACAGTGGGAAAGCGAATATTAAAAACGGCTGATTTAATGATAATACTTTGAGTATGGTTTTCAAAATGACGCTCATAATTTCAGAATATAACATACATGTACTGTTGTTTTCTTTACTTGCGAAATTGAAATTTGCATTGGGAAGAAATTACCGTCAATAAAAATGGTTAGGCGTATTATATTTTGGAAACAGTTAGCCATGATCATGGCGTCCACTAAAAATTCATCTTCTACTTAAAATACATTTTTAATCCATCCATTAAAAACATTGGCAAAAATGCTGTACCAAGTACATTCAGTAAATAATCCGAACAGATACGGTCATATCATATTTTTTGAGTGCAAGTCTCGTTGCTTCTCAATGGAATCATTATATTATAATTCATTGCGAAACGATTCCTTGAACTCTATGATATTTATTATTTTTTCCTGAGAAATGAATTGGAATTATTCGATTTTTTTTTGTTCTTTTTTTACTTCTCTTTAGTTTTCTGAACGTTCTCGAGAAATTTTAGCCTCAAGTGACCTAAGAACTTCCCGACTAAAAACCCGTTGAAATCAGAAAAAAATGTCAAAGTTGTGATAAATTTAAATAAGTACAATAAAAATCCACTTCACTTTATTTTTTCAAACATCAAGTTAATTCCTCATAGCATTGGAGTACTTCTGCAAAATGACCAAACACGGTAATTGAACCGCCCACGCTTTTAAATGACAACATGGCCATTTTTTAGTTGCAAACTGTCAGTATTAAAATTATATTTCCCAAATTTTCATCCTTGAAATAAAAATCTATGATTATGCGGGTGTCAATTTCAACTGAAAAGTAAAAAACAGTCAAATTCAGGCCAAAAAGCCATTATTCGAAAAATTCAATTTTCGTAAAATTTGTATTTCATGATAAGAAGTCTTATTACTCATAAGAAGTCTAAATGATGCATGAAAACAATATTAGAATCAAAATTTTACTCCTCAAAATTTGAAACATATCGAAGATAATACTTGGGCGTTCACCTCAACTTGTTTACAATATAATTGCGGTCTTAGAAGGAAGAAAAATTCAACGAAAAACTGCGGTAAAGTGATTTTTTTATATTTTCTGAACGTGCATCTAAATAAGTAAATCAAACATTTTTTACAAAAATTTATAATTTATCGAGAACTTTGAAAAGAGTACAAATTTTTGGTCGATTTTTTGAAATGTCTACAAACTGCTATAGTTTCATATGAAAATGGCATAGGCATAAATCAGCATGTACAAGTAAAATACGCATTTTTCATAGCAAAAGACAGGAGAAAAAAANCCTTTCAAAATGTGCGTATTTCAGAAATAGCACCTTGGCGTGGCATCGTTTTTCATTAACTCCATTTTGGGTGTCTGACATCCGGACTTTATTCTCAAAAATTGTAAATTGACTGGGGTACCAGTAGAAGAAACCAGTTTGATCTTAAAATTGTCGGTTCACCAAAAGCTTTAAAATCTGTCAGTGATTATTGAATTGAGGGTCAAATTCTTGCCTTTGAAATATGGTCCTTGTTTTTGTACTTTTACAATAGTCATCATCATTGCTCAAAAACTTTCGCTTTCTCGGTTTCTCAAGCTGCAAAATTTCAGATTTTTCCATCAATTTTTCTCTGGCAGAAATAAAATAATCCCAAACATGCGATTTCAACCATACAACATAATGATCTCCCACCGAGCAGACTCTGTTTTGAGTTTTATCAAGTTCATTAGATCGCGAAAACGAGACATTTACCGTCGTTTTCGAAGGATCAAACAAAATCGTTTTTGTCTCATTATCTTGGACAAGGGGATAAAGAGGTACAAGGGAGACGATTCCAGCTGATTTATTCTCGATATTGTATTTTGAATAAAAAATACAATTTGATTCGATCCGAAATGGGAGTAGAAAATGGTCTTCTTCGATTTTGACCTCCCAGAGGGTTTTAAGGTCGGTTAGGGCAGGATAAACTGGGTCGTGAGGGTCCTTTTCCGTAATTTGATAAAATGGAAATGTTGCCAGGACACCTTTTTTGTCTGAAGTGTGAGAAGTTTCATATAAAATGACCATTTGACCAAGGAATTCGAATATCTGACATTGAGATATTTCAGAAAAGTGAAAATAAGTTCTGAATCAAATATTCAAATTTTTAGAAGTTTGAGTTAAAGCTGTTAACGGGGCCTCCAAATGATTTGAAATTTCTAGCTACGCGCAAAGCCGTTTTTTGGATTTTGTATTCAACCGGAAATTATACATGTATGTTTCTCGATAAAAAACATCAAAAATGACTGGTAAAAAACAGAAATAAACAATACGGCTCTACAGTTGTACCAGTTCCGATCGTACCGACTATTTGGAGGCTTTAGAAATTACCTAAAGGTATTAATCTAGATATCAATAAATAAACTTTAAATATTTGTAGAAAGTAGACACAAAAATTTGGCTAGAACCTTTAGGTGATTATTTTAAGGTCGTACAAATATGCTTTATGGCACGCCATGGCGTAATCATGATAAAACCACAATTGATGATAGATATCGGGAAACGTTTTTTTGCATCCGATAGCCGTTGTTTCCTCTTGCAAAGTTACCTAGGTGCCTTTCCAAAAAAAATCCACTGGTATCTTCTACGTTGTTTGCTGGAGAGGGGTGGTTCTATTAAAAAAAGTTACCACAGTGTTTTTACATAGGCACTCGAATGCCCTTTATTGAATTTCTGAACAAATTTCTCGAATCCGTTGGCAGATGATTATTACAATGTGCTTCTCCTGACAAATGACTCTAGATAATCATAATAAGTATTCTGTCTTTTTTTTTTTAAGTTCAAGGTAATAAAATTGCATTTTTACACGTTTTTGATTTTTTAATTAATTATCTGCAGAATGACCGAATGATGACTGCAATGACCATTTAAAAAAAATCGGCTATGACCCTTTGAGACGGGGTATAATTAAAAAAACTTTTAAACCCCTAACTAAAAAAGTGTTTGTTGTTTTTTAAGTTTACCCCGTTCTCAAGTACCGCAATTATAAAATTTATTTTTCCTAAATTGTTGGAGCAATTCTATAATTTTTCAGAATTAACTTCAACAATTTAGGATATTATCATTATATTTTCTCATTTAAGGCAGTAAACCGACGCGTTTCACTGTTTTTTTAACATCTGTCGTTGAATGAGAAATAGTCGTACAATGTTGAAATTAAAAAGTATTATTTTGAGATAATTGTCTGAATTTTTCAAAAAAAGTAACAAAAAGTTTTTCGTATGACGTACCGGTAGTAGTACCGGTCCAAAAAGTCGATTTCGGCTTTTTCACGATAAAATCATTTGCGAGGGAGATATCAGAAATTTTAATTTTTCGTACGCCACTAATAATGGGTTTTCTCGGAAATATGGCGTCAGAAATTGGTTTTGGGTCTATTTGCTCAAAATCGATGAAATTTAAACTAAATTTGCCGCATTTTGTGTTATTCAGCGTTTTATTAAAATCTATTTCTAGCACGGGTATCAAAACTTTCTTTATTTCTAATCGATAGCGACGTAATATATGGCGTTGTTTTCTGATATCTGATTTAGTTTTGATGACATTAAAGCTCAGGTACCACAAAAATTTTCACAATCTAGTGGAATTTTTTTTTGTAGATTTTTAAAAAATTTTGTTAGTGGATTGCAAGATTAAATTGCAGGCTTTACTTCAAGTTAATAAGGTCCATCGATCAAAGCGTTAAAAAAATAAAGCATAAAAACTTGAAAAAATATTTAAGTATGCTAAAGCAAAAATCGAATTCGGAATTTTTTTTGGTCAAATCCGAAATTTTTTATTGATTCGGAAGCAAACCGATAATTTTGAACGCAAACATAATTAGTTTTTCTACCATGTATGGATCTCGACGAAATAGCCTCCGTCGGTTACTCCTTGGTCGTCGCAAAATGAGGCTCTAGAAACAAATTTTCCCAATTTTATTTTCATGCACTTTTATGATTAAAATTACAACATCTTGGTATCGTTTTATTTTGATTGGCTTCCTATGATCAGTTCAAAATATTTCGTATGAAAAATTGTTGAAATTTCTTGATTTGGAAATTTAAAACACGATTTACGAAAAAAACATTAATTAGACAAAACTCTCATCACCGATGTGCAGCAGGTCTTCAACTGAACTGTATTGTTCGAATGTGTGACTTTTAAATCAGGGAGGAGATACCTTTTGATTGAGACCCCTAAATAGGGTCAAAACTACTGTTTTTGTGTATTCTGAAGCCGAATCCAAGAATTTTTCCCAAAACTCTTCTCAGCGGTCTGCTCACGTTCTGTCTGTAATTTATATTTATAAATGTTGAACCTTGAAAAACCAGGGAGGAGATACACTTTTGAAAAAAATATTCTGTTTAAGCACGTTTCTGATTAGACGTCACTTTGATTTGTTTTAGGCTGCAAGATTTTTGTTCAAATAATATCAGAGGAGGTAATGTTTGGTCCGACGATTTGTACTTTTGCTACAATTGGCCATTGAAAACCAACAAAAATCTAGCATCCTAAAAAAAACAAAGTGACGGATGGGGCTCGTCCAATCAGAAAACGTGCTTACAAAACTGACTCGGCGTTATTTTTCCAATGTATCTCCTCCCTGGTTTTCAAGGTACACATTCGTGACTTATATGAATGTGTAGCTTGAATAGTCCGTTGCAGATTAATGGGAGTTTTTTCAATTTTCTTGAATTTGGCGTCAGAAATCACCAAGAAAAAAGTATTTTGACCCTATTTTAGGGTCTAAATCAAAATGTATCCCTCCCTGGATTTACCATTATTTATGAATTGCAGTCTGCAGGAGTCTGTGCAAATCAGCTATGAGGGTTTTGTTTCTTTTTTCTGTAAATCGTGTTTCAAAATTTCAAAAATTTCACTTTTTTCTTACGAAATATTTTTAACTCATCAAAAAGTGCTTTCCTAGCCATGTATCAAAACTATCAAAATGTTATTTTCCATATTTTTTTAAAAGGCATTAAAAATAAAATTGGTGAAAATTTTTCTAGAGCCTCATTTTGCGACGATCATTTTGACTTATACATTAGGGAGATCAATCGTTGTGATCTCGCGATTCCATTAGGACAGTTTACGTACACTCTCACCAAGCATCGGGTTAACCGCGGTGCGGCGAGTCGCCTCAACATAACTCGGTGTACTTTGAATTTCCGGGCCGGATTGCTGGAATTCGAAGTCTCCTC
>SCLH01000092.1:276934-293442 GCA_004367855.1 Oikopleura vanhoeffeni | reverse complement strand
AGATCAAACACTCGTCGCTGAAACTTAACCCAAGGAATTTTCATTAAAATTCTAAGTTGCCCTCCAGAGGGGTCGTAGTCTCATATTAAAATAAAATTTAAGTCCGAAAAAATAATATGTTTTTTCAATTTTTATTCAAAATGAAATTCTAATCTCCGATCTGACTCAAAATCAGTTTCAGAAAATATATTTTTCAAATTTCTGCGTTAAAACGAAAGCTCAAAACTTTNTAGGGTAAGCACCTGGTGGTGTGATGCACCCATTTTCATCATAGGGTACTAATTTGGGAGAACAAACCTACCTCTACAAACAAGTCTCGATGATTTAAAGCCTCAGATAACGTTTAGAACCATCTTAAACCACTTTTAAACCACCCTTGAACAATATTTCGAAAATCAACAAAATTATGTATAGTCTAGATAAGTATGAACCTGATTGCTAAGGGGTCTAATCAAAATTGTTAAAAGTTAAGTTATAATCTACCGAGTATCCATTTTTTTGACGGTTAAACCCCTCACACCCTTTGACTATCTAAAGGCAAAAAAATTTAAACCCTTCACACCCTTTGACTATCTAAAGGCCAAAACAATTTCGGGGGCCAAAACGGCGCATAAATAACATCGTCACAGAACTACAATTCAAATGCGTCATAGAGTTTGCAATTTTATTTCCAAAAATATTGTTAAAAACTTCATACGATTAGCCGTTCGAAAGTTATTTTTTCCTATTTTTTTTAAGATTTTCGCGAAAATTTCCTGAAAAATTAATTGTGTGAAAACGATACAAAATTCTGAGGAAGCCAGTTTTTAGGAAAGTACTTGAAGATTCTTTTTATATAAGGTTATTTTATCTGCAGTCTCTATACGAAGAATAATTTTTTCACAAGTGATTTTTATGAAAATCAAAATAATGAAAATAAATTATTTTTCGAAAGAATTGAACAGCAATGTAACCCAAATAAAGCCGACAAAGACAAATTGATCAAATGTAGAACATAAGGTGGTACTGATTTTAAGTTTTCAGCTGATAAGCAATATTTTTCACATTTAACTGCATATATTTTGACGCGTGGCGATATAAATAATTGCTTTGTAAGCGATCGGGATATCAAATTTGAGACTCGTTTTAAGTAGCTAAAGTTTCACTTGTAAATTTGTGATTTATATGTTATTGTAAAAAATGTATGGTTTTTCAAGAAATACAAGGTGAGTAACCCTTTTTTTTGCTCGCAATTATCTAATTTACAAACTTCGAAATTTAAAAATGTTACGTGTTATTCACTTAATTCCATCCTTGATCTCAATCAGTGATAAATAAGTGAAGAGATATCTTTTCCAGTTTTCCCGTGATAAGCGCTCAAAGAAGTGCCTTTACATAGGATTTTGGGTGTGAGGCGAAGTTCTCGTTTCTTGGTGTGAGGAGGTTAACGCGTTTTGGTCAATTCCATCTTCCAGTTAGAAAATACAGTTGAAAACCTTATACCCACAAAAGCCGCAGGCTGCTTCAAGATGTCGGCCAGGCAACTCACTCTGAAAATACCCAATTTCCTAATCTACCCAGGCCAAATTCAAAGCATATGCTGCACCAAATTTATTGTTAAATTGTATCAGGGATGCCAAAAATGACAATTAAAATGACCCAAAGTTACAACAAGAGCCGCTATACAGCAAATGCGAAGAATTTGCTTGACTATTTTTTGTTGGCGTCATTAGTAAATTTTCATAAGGGAAGTCGAAAATGACACTTAAAATTTTCCAAAGTGACCACAGGAGCCGCTAGAGAGCAAAATGANGGATGAAATGGGGATGGGAGGGGATGGACCATCCCCTCAGAATCCATCCCTATCCCATCCCTTTCCATCCCCTCATCCCCATCCATCCCTATCCCTTTTACAACCCTGTTCATGATATTGATATTTCTTTGACAATTTGTTTTAAATGTAATTATAATTTTTTTTACACTTTCTAGATTTTTCTAAACAATTTGAAATGCAATATTTGCCGTTACTGACAAAAAAAAATTTGCCGTTCCACTAATTCCGATTTTCAATTTTTTGCTGTTTTACTGACATACTGTACAACATTTTTTCTTCTAGAGAATTTTTTGTTGTATGAAACTATCATTACTGAGTGAACGACATTTTCAATACAGTCAAAAATTGTGCACTCTTTTTTTATCTAGAATACTCAAAGTCACGAAACGCTTTCGATAAGTTTCATGGTCATACGGTGTTCTATAAACAAAGTCAAATTAAGTCACAAACATTAATGTTTTACCTAAACCTTCTTGTTCTAGCATTCTGGCTAGGTTTTAAATCTTACATTTAATGTTCCTACAAATCTTTTGAAAATAAAAGTTGCATTATTATCGAAAAAAACATATATACAGCCTGAGTTTTTTGTAATTGTCATTTTTTTTTCGTCCGGTGGGTAGACAGCATTTTGCGGACGAAAACAAAGTGACAAATAAACAAAGGATTCTTATCACTTTTTTTTATCCGGATAAAAAAAAGTGACAATTGCGGACGGAAAAAAAGTGACAATTTGCGGACGAAAAAAAAGTGACAATTTAGTAGTTGCCTTTGATACTCGTTCTAGATACAAAATAATTCGAGTTCAATATTATCATATTTTGATAATTCATTATAAATTGAAAGGGAATGAGTGGGAACATCACTTTAAAAATTGTTCCCAGAAAGTTGCAACCTCGCAAAAAGTTTAAATTGACTGAGAAAGATGTCAACGCAATCACAGAATACAGTCGAGGTTTCACACTTTTAGAAAATTTTTTAACCTTTGAAAGCTTCAAAATTATTGTTTTTCATCCGATTAAAGCGAGATGAACTTTTCTGAGACACTTAACCCTTGTGAGCAATGCTCACTGAGCATATTATTACTAATTTATTTGCAGCCATGGTAAGACCGTCTACAATTCTCATTGACCTCAGCAACTCAACATATATCGGGGTGCGATGAGCCTATTGCAATAGAGTTGATCGCGTCAGAATATATAAAAAAATTCCGCCAAGGCACCAGAGCCACAATTGTGGCTTTACTTTAAACGTTGTTTACAGAAAGCTTAAAGCAGTAGGAATGTTAATTTTTTCTTCATAAGTAAGTTGAAAAGCAATACTTTTGCATCCGACATTTGATATTCTAGAATTTTAATTTTTAGTTCTGGAAAATATAGTGAGAAAAGCAAGGTTGACCATATCACGTGATACACAGTTGTCTTCACGAGTTACATTCTTATCAGAAACGATGCACAAGTATCTGGCCTACGTCATAGTTTTTCCCGCTTCGATTTATATCTCATAAATCAAAGTCCACGTTTCAAATGTCACTTTTCTACAGTGTTAATAAAGTCAAAATGAAATCAAATAATATAGAAGTTTAAGGGGGTGGCATCGATCCGGCTGATGTGTACATTTTTTCAGAGCGATATATGAAACAAAAAAATGTGAAAATTTATTTTTTTAATTTTCATCTTAATAAAAGTGTCCATTCTTGCAAACGTTTATATTTGAATATCTTAACATAACTAACTATCTGTAAAAATATTAATAAAAACATTTTCATTAGAACTCCATTTCCAACTTAACCCACCATAGAATTTTTTTTGAGACAAATTAATAAACTTCAGACATGTCGGGTGTAATGCGCTAAAAAGTCTGGTTTCTTTGTTGCTTATTAAAAAATTTCCTTGATATGAAAGTTTTTTTTCCATGAAAAATGGTCAAAAATGGCAAAAAGTAGAGAAAAACAACTTTTTTGAGATAAAAATTGACCTTCAATTGCGTTTTGATATTAAAAATGTTTCTTACTATCTAAAAAAATGCGCCTATTACACCCACAATTTTATTTGGAATTTTTACTAGCATACAATTTTTAAAAATTTAGTGCCAAATGGCACTTATCGAGGTGTACACCGAGTGTTAAAATTTAATCGATAGTTTAGAAATGAAAATCGCGCGACCAACTCATTAGTTACACACGGATATTTAATAATACAAAAATTAAATAAAGATTCTACCTCATTTTTATTGAGAATTCGAAAAACCATAAATCGAAAATTTTGAACATGATTTGCGGGAAATTTTCATAATATTTCCATAAAATTCGACAGAAGATGAAAATAAAGATTTTATTATTTTTCAAACGGCTGTCAGAAAATATGTAGACATGCATGAAAAAAGTTAAAGTGGCTATTTTTTTGATTTTATTCACAGATTTCAAAAATAAATGAGAGAAAAATTTTGGACAAAAAATGCGGAAATTTTCATAATGCTTTGGTTTTTTTGAAAATTTTATCAATTCAAAAATTAAAGTTCGGACTCAAATCTTTCCTGAAATAGACAAAAATTATTTTTATAAGTAGATGCACATTTATTCTGGTTCAGCTAACGATAATAAGCACAAAAAAGTAAACAGCCAACTAATTTCGTAAGTAAATTGACTCAAGTCTGCCGAGTCGATGCTACCCCTTAAGTCTATCTTAATCTCGGGAACTAAAGAACAATAAAGTTACAAGCACTTTATTTCCCGTAATAAGCCTCAAAGTCATGCTTTATATACAGTAGGTGAGATCAATGGGCAACAGTGACCATGGCAACAGTGACCAATGGGCAACAGTAGACCAATGGGCAAACACTTTTCGCAGATTTTGATTTTTTCATACTTATGAGACCAATGGGCAACACTCTGAAATTTTTGGTAATTTTCTATGGCAATTTTATTCGATTTACCCATATTTTGATAAATTTATATTAAATTAATATATATTTTTGAATATATTTTTAAATATCACAAATTGTGATTCACAATATAATTGTTAAATTTTATATCTAGAACAAACTATCGAAAAACTTGTTTAAGTTTTTAGAAAATACATGTATCAAATTAAAAAAAACGGACTAGTGAGACAATGGGCAACACCCTTCGTATGAGACCAATGGGCAACAGTGAGACCAATGGGCAACACTTTTTCGAAAGCTCGTGTGTTGCCCATTGGTCTACCCACTGTAGGTCTCGGGGTCTTTTTTCCCGCATTTTTTCTTATGCGCTTTTTAGAAGCTTCGGTTACAAAAGAGTCAGAATATGTTAAACAATGGGCAATCTGTGAATGCATGTAATGTGAAAAAATTAAATCGAAAATTTCAGATTTATTGGAATTCTACAAGATTTAATTCAACCAGATTTTTGTATTTTTGGTTTTTTGACCTCAAATATTGAAAATAAAATTTGTTTCTCAGCTTTTGTGTTCAGGTGAGCACAAGATCTTTTTTGACCTCACTTTGAAGATATTCAAGAAGAAAAAAAATCTAAATTTGAAAAATTCACTTTCGGTATGACTAAAATCAAATCTCTAGAATAATAGGCAAAAAATAAGTAAAATAAATTCACAGAGATGAAAGACGATGATTTTGAAGTTTTGGCAAAGTTCGAAGGAAATTCATATAAAAGTCAAAAAAATCATGTGTTTAAAAATAATTGGTTAAAACACAGTATTTCGGAATTCTAGACAGCTGACTTAAAAATTTTTAGAAAATTTTCCACTCTCACCTCAAACTTTGATAGTTATCTGTATTCCCAAAAATTCAGGTCTTTCTGATAAACTGCTTCTAGAAAATGCGAAAAACACTTTTTCAATGCGGAAAAAAGACCCCCGACCTTTATTTAGTCAATGGTGTGAGGAGGTAAGAACTGTTTACTGGAGTCATGAAAATTGACCTTCAAATAATGTTTTTATTTCGTCAGACGATTATCGTCTTACGCGTCTAATTCGACTAAGGACATGCTCACTATTTACTCTTACGACGATTTCGTTTTGCTCCCATCATGATAGATGCATAAAGAACCTCAGGTATTTTTGACGGTATATTCGAAGTTCTCCCCGATTTGTAACCAAAATTTCACTGGATCTTGTTCGAAGGATACAGAATGTCCACCTAGAGGCCAATTAATTAAGATATCAGTAGCCAAGACATGAACATTGTTCTTCTCAGTTTTGCTCGACACTCTGAAATAAAAAACATTTACGTCAACCCACCGAGTAGTGTCCTATACCGAGAGTTTCGGAAATTGAACATCAAATTCATTTATTGCATTCCGGCTGGTGGGTTATATCATATAACTGATATGAATCATTATTATATACCTGAATATAGTTGGACTTTGTTAGTTTGGTCTAGTACATAAGTACTTTAATAGATAATGTACGACCAAATTTGCAAAGTCAAACAAGAGTCTATTCAGGATATGTATTCAAGAATATATAGCGGATTTAGTAAAACTAATCGATGGTACGAAAAGAGTTGCCTTTCTATGGTTACACTTTGTTTATAATCAATTCTAGTTGAAAAGTTTCAACCGAAAATTTTCTATCCCAAACTTGGTCTATCGTTTTTTGCATATAATATACGCTTTTATACATCTCCATTGTGAACAGCCTATTGCTATAATTGCAGCAATTTAAAGCTATTTGAAGTTGACTTTAAAGATAGGTCTATCTTAACGGAGGATACTTTTTTTAATATACAATTTTCTCCCATTTTAATTGTCAATGCTGTCCTGCCAATCAACCGAAGCATTTTTCTGCGGGTGAATCCATCTTTAAATCGGACCCTTTCGTGTTTAAAACAATTAGGCAAATTATAACCGAAAATGAAGAGACCATTTTTAACTTGGATTGGTCAAGGTTTCAGTTAAAGATGAAATACTGTATTTCAAATTAACAGAACTTTTTTTGCGAAAACGAAGTAAAACATTAGGTTGACTTGTTGCAATCAAGCTCAGAAATGGCATATAGTTGAAGCTAGAGTCTAGCTGCTAGACTTACATTTTTCATCCGTTTCTTTGATAGTAACTCTCTGGGGTCTGTAGCTGCTACGATTTTCACATCGCTCAGTAATTTATATAAAATATCAAACATTGGTCTTTTGTTTATCATTTAGCAATTTTTGGGTGGTTCTGTTTCGATTGACCAGTATCTGATTGATAGTTTTATTTGTTCATATATTCGTTTTCTGTGCACATGCATTACTTCCAATGTAAACAACTAAAAATACAAAATTTAGACTTGTACTTTAGCTAAAATTATCTAGATGATTTAAGGGTCGCAGCGATGTGGCAGATTGTACATTTTTTCAGAGCAATATATCCCTTTATCACTTTTTGGTTAGAATGCGTAGCCACTACTCCTTTTAACGTGTGATTTTAACGTTGTGGCTACGCATTCTAAACCCAAAAGTGATAAGGGATATGAAAGAAAAAAAAACGTGAAAATTTAGTTTTTATTTTTATCTTTAATAAAAGTGTCATTCTGCAAACGTTTATATTGAATTCTTANATTAACACTGTAGAAAAGTGACATTTGAAACGTGACCTTCAACCTACGCAATTCATTTCTGAGAAAATGAGAAACGTCAGAACAAAAATAAATAATGGAAGAGATTAAGAATTAAATTTCCTAAAAAAACTTTCTCAGAAATAACCTGCAATTTTCGGTCTTCAATCTACAGGTGTTTTCCGAAAATAAAACGTAACCTACAAAATTTGTCGAAATCACTTGTAAAAGAATAAAAATTTACTCTAGACGTTAGATAAAAAATTAAAAATGGAGCAGATTCAGAAAATTTTTTCTAAAAAGTGACTTACCCAGAAGTAACCTGCAATTTCTAGTTCTTTATCTACAGGTGTTTTCTAAAATGGCTCTGGGTGTGAAGGGGTTAAAACGCAAATTACATAGTTTTTTCTGCAAACAGGAGTTAAAACTTTTCTCCCAGGGAGTTTTGATCTTCATAATTCCAAAACCACCGGGTCGACAACCATCTGAAAATACCCTCGAAATAATCCTTGACTTTATATTGAACATTTATTCAACCATAGGTGAATTATGTACGCTAAGGGTGCTATAGACTATAGCCTACGGAGGGGGGAATTACAGAAGTCATTGAAATAATAACTTGGAGTTTAATTGTTTAAACTTGAGGGGTTGGTGGTTCCTAAATTGACATATTACTGAATAAAACTTAGACAAACCAGGCTTTCAAGATACTATGTCAAAACGGAAAAGCTATCTCCTCCTAGGTTTTATTTTGAAATGAACCAAAATTTTTACATACAGTGTAAAATTAGTAAAAAAAACTCTTGAAAGCGTTTTTGTTGATAACTGCTATATAGTTTTGAACAATATGCAAAAAATCATCATTTTTGGAATATTATTCATCGGAAAATTTGTCTCCTTCTAGGTTGTATTTGCAACTTTGCTCAATTTTTTGTGGAAGCTAGCCTAAACAAAAATAAACTTCTGAGCAGCGTTTTTGTCAAATTTTGGGGTACGGGACAACTCTACACGGTTTTTATTTTTGGCTCGAAAATGTTTAGGGCGGCTTCACTTTTTACTCAAAAATAGGGAGGGCGCTGGCTCAAAAATAAATGAGGTCGTTTTTGTGCGAGAGCAAAAGGTGTTTATTGCGGCAGTTTGAATAAATAAGAAAAATAAATTAATTGGAGATTTGGATGATTTCTTTGATGATACAGCGCCGATCTTTGTCTATGTTCGCGCTCGATCAAGTTATCAATAATGTCAAGAGCGCCCCAAGCCGAAGCCTGCGAATCAATTTCGCATTTGTTTGAATGCATACCCCGCCGCGTATGTACATGGCGGAATGATTTTTGAAATGCGAATATTTAAATTTTCTATTTTTTTTGTAAGTGATTAATATAAATTTTATCTTATATCCCTTTATCACGTTTTGGTTAGAATGCGTAGCCACAACGTTAAAATCACACGTTAAAAGGAGTAGTGGCTACGCATTCAAACCAAAAGGTGATAAAGGGATATACTATAAAAAAATTGCTCAAGAATCNACCCTAAGGAAATTTTGAAAAATTATCATTTTGAATTCTAGCTGAATAAATATAAACAGATGCAAAATTTCGTAAAAAATCTCCCATGAAGCTTGAGTGTTACGAAAGTTATCTCCAGTAGATTTACTTGGAAATAATTAACACTCGATCACGCCAGGTGCTTTAAAACCAGCCCGAGATACTTGCTCCCTTTTGCTCCCGCACAGAACCGCCCTAAACATTTTCGAGCCAAAAATAAAAACCGTGCAGAGTTGTCCGCATCCGAAATTTCGACCTCAAACTCAAAATATGAATTTCTAGGGTCACGTGAAAAAATTTCTGAAAAAAATATGCTTTGATCTGGCAATTAATTTTTTGATGATCAAATTGTTCAGACAATATTTTCTCCGCAAATTAACATATTTTTCAAGAACCCGAAGGATTAGAACCGATTTTGCATTCCACTGTCCATATCAGAAAAGGTACATTCTATAGCTTTTTGACATCATGGCTAAAAGAAGGACTTTTAACATCTCATGGTTCAAAATGGAAGCACAGAAGACGAATTCTTACTCCTGCATTTCACAAAGATGTGCTCACTGATTTTGCTGAAGTAATGAATGACAAAGCCATCATTTTTGTAGACATTTTAAAAGAAGAATCACAGAAAAATAATGGAGAAGTGAATATGATGTGGCCTCTGACACTAGTAGCACTCGATATCATAGTGGAAACTGCTATGGGTCAAGAATCAAATATTCAAACCGATCGAGAAAATGAATATGCAAAAGCCATTTTTTCGCAATTTAGCAATATCAGTGACCGACAAAAAAACGTGCAACTTTGGCCAGAATTTTTATGGAACTTGTCCAGTCATGGAAGGCAAGAAAAAAAGAACTTGAAAATTTTACAAGATTTCACTAAAGATGTCATCAACACTCGCTTAAATCGCTTCAAAGAATTGAAAGAAAAGTACGGAGAGGATTTTAATGACATTGTTTACGGGCATAAAAATGTCCGTCGCAACCGAATAGCGTTTCTTGGTAATTTTTGCTTAACTTTTTCTAAATAAATTGGTCTCAGGTCACTCTTCCGGTATTTGTCCCGAAAGTAGATTTATGGGGAGTTCCGATATTTTGTTTTCGAACCGAAACTCGCCAAACATAGATTTTCAGCACATAAAATTAATCCTGGAACTCCTGGTTTTAACTTTTAGGGGGTTGTGGGTGCTAAATATTTGAAATATGCAAGCAATTAAAAGTAACTTTTATTCATTACATGACAAATTAATTCGAATTAATTACCAAAATATTTGGTCCCTTTACTCTACACACTTCGATTGAACACAAAACATTAGTTAAATTTTTGACCGTTAATGAAATTTGGTGCTTGTTTATAAATGCTTGATTTCTGTTCTTCATCACGGACAAACTTTTACATGCTTCAAACAAATGTGATGCAATTTTTAGGGGTATCCAGCTGAACGCCAATATTTGATGTTTTCATATTTCAACTTTCGGTCAAACTCTCTAAAAAATGATAAAACAGAAATTCTCTATTGTTGTATTTACATTTTTTAAAATACAAATTTCTGATATTGAGCCGATGAAAATCAAAAAAAAATAATCAGAAAAACAAACATTCCGAAGTTTGTGGTTTTTGACAATCCTTAGAATTTTTTTTGAAATATTTTCAAAAATGCGAAATGGTTGAAGCATTCGAAGTTAAAAACCAGTAGAAATTTGCATATTTTGAAATTGCTCCAGAGAGCATTGCTCTAGAGATGGTCATAAAAATAACGATAAAAATAAAAATTTCGACAACTAAACTCATGGTTTTAGTTTACATATGCATTTTAAATGTATGCACTCTGCAATATTAACAAAGTTAAAGCTATTTCAAATTGCTTGCAGTTAGATTTTACACCCACAACCCCCTCAAGTGTTTTTCAAATTTCAGTTCTTTGATTTCGAGATAAATTCTTCGAGACTTAAAATTTTGGATCATTGATTTACATTATTAAATTTTCATTTCTCATTCAAAAATGAATAAATTTGAATAGTTGGAACCTTTATGGACCGTAGCCTATGGAAATAGACTTTTATTTTTTGAAATGTTTCGGAATTTAAAATTGGACAACCTTGTACATAGTAACTCATGTCAAGTGTCCACAATACAAAACACTAAAAAGCTGTTAGTCAGGGACCATAATTTAACGTTTGTTAGGTTTTTGAGGCATAAAATATATATTTTTTATTCTATTATAGATGTTTTTTATTAACGTTTTGGCCTCGGTGCATTTTGACAGATTTGCACTTTTTCAACTTTTTTTGTCTTGATGAGAAACTTTTTGCCACTTCAAAATTTTCGGACAAAAACTTTTTCGAACACAGGTTGGCACTTTTCAGCTTACTTTGTATTATCTGAATTTCTTCAGATTGATTATTTTTACTTTATAAATCGTCTTTTGAAAAAATACTCAAAAAACGCGCGTTTGCTATCGAATGTGTCTAAATTACAGCAAAATTCAATTTTTTTTTTATTAAGTAGGAACCCTAAAATACGGTCCTGTCGACCATTGAAAATGTATTTATTTTAATTTCATACGATTTTTAAGTCTAAATCGAAAATTTAAATATTTGAAAAAAGACGAAAAAAACAGAAATTTTAGCACATCGAAAGAAATATTTTTTTTCATGAGTTTAATTTATCAAATTTGAATTGATCGACAGGTCGGCTTACCAATTGAGAAAGTCTCGGTGAAATCAAATTTTCTTAATTCTCGATTAAAAGGGCTTAACTACCATTTCCGCAATAAAACCTACTTTCATTTCAAAAAGTATATTAATTCCAGCGAGTATAAACAAGACGAAGAAACAAAACGATAGCATATTTAAATTGTGAAAGTAGCATTCCTAATATTTTAGACTAAGATTTCAAAAAGATTAGTTTTGAAATCTAACACTACATAACGAGAAAATTTTCAAAATATCATTTTAATTTTTCTTTGACCAAAAAATCACCTAAATCCATGTCATGATCAGCTATTCTCACACATGAACGCATTATAAAACATATTAGTCACCTACCCGCGTATCTGAAGTGGCGTCGAAAACAACAGGGAATGTCGTAATTTTTTCGCGACACAAAAAGGGGTTCTGGTGAACAAATCAGATATTTTAATGAATTGCGTGAGCCAGCCGTCGAGACTTCGTATCGGCGGAACAAAATGTTATAAGTAGTATGCAATATATTCAAAAACCATCCCACACAATATTAATTGATAAACAATTATGAACTAAATGATTGATATTTATTTCATCCTAATTTCACTACACTGATAAAACTTCTTTTAAAATCTGTTTAAGAAGACAATTTTCTTTAATAAAATAATCGTTCAGCGGCTCGTAAACTCACCAAAAATCATTTAACACATTTCTTGTTCAAGTTCTATGTTAAATGGATAAAAAAATATTTATAATTAGTATATGTAAAAAAAAGTATTGGATCATCAAATAAATATTAAAATGTTCGTTTTTGTGACCTAAGATATTGTGCTTGTGACCGCGCCGCTGTGTTTCACCTAACATTGCTCCGCCTAGTCCGATAAAAACCAAACCGGATATAAATTAAGGACAATGATCGGTGATCAAAATAAGCAGCTCGCAAATTTTGCTTATTGCCCTTTACACTATTTTTAACCGTCAATATTTATAAGTTGAAATCAAACTAGAGAATAATCATAAAGAATGAGGAAATTTTATTGCATTCTCGGTATTAATAAGCAGAATTACACCTGGAAATATCCAGAGAGATTTTCAAACTAACTCTAACAAAGGAACAGGAAGGCGAACTTATTGAAAAATGTTTACAGCTAAAAGCAGAAAGAGTTTGCACTTATTTTCTGACCTTATTTTTTTGCATTTTAGGAGATCAGCTTAAGCTAAAGCGCTCTTCATTGCCAATTTCTAGAATTTTACGAATTCTGCATACAAATTTCATAGCTAATTTATCATTAAAGAAAATTTTAAACATAATGAATTTGAAATTTTTATTTTAAGGCTATTTTTGGGCATTTTGATGGAGATAAGCTCAGCGCGCGCTTTAGTAGAATTTCTATAGTTTTAAGATTTTTGCATACAAATTTCATAGCTCATTTTTCATTAAAGAAAATTTTAAACATTATGTATTTTGAAATTTTTATTTTAAGGCTATTTTTTAGTATTTTGGGAGAGATCAGCTCAGCGCGTGCTTTAGTGGCGCTAAAGTGACATTTCTATAGTTTTAAGATTCCTGCATACAAATTTCATAACTCATTTATCATTAAAGAAAATTTGAAACATTATGTGTTTTGAAATTTTCATTTTAAGGCTATTTTTGAGGATTTTCATGGAATCTCGAGCTCGCCATTGGCTCTTGTTATTTATTGATGCGTCATCAGTTCACGCCCGATTAACTTTGTTTGATAACACAACGAGTATGGTTTTCTATCTGGCGCGAATTTCGACGCCACTTCAGACTCACGCGGTAGTCGAAAAGTTAAAGTAGCCATTTTGTAGAGTTTTTTTCGTTGATTTGAAACAAATATTGAAAAAAAATTTGAACAAAAAATAAGGCATTTTTTCATCATGTTTGGAATTTTTATCCAAAATTTCTCAAATTCTAAAAGTTAATTCGAACTCAAAATTTTCTTAAAAAGCCATAATGCAAAAATTTGCTTGTTACAAAAGTTGCCTGGATTATGCATCATCACTTTGATGGTATATTGGGAAGAATATATCAATTCAGTGAAAAGTTTTTCATCATTGCCCATATCGGTATCTGTCAAAATGCACCGAGGCCCTTAACAGTCATTATCGGTGTAAAAAAGAAAAAAAAAATTTGCGAAAACGTAGCGAAAAAGTGGGTCAGCAATCCAGCTTCAGCATTCGCGATAGAATTCGCACCTAGACTAAACCCACAAAAAAAATATTATCAGAACAGTAACTGCATTTACGAATACAACTGTGACGACTTGTGTGAGATCTCGTATGAAGGGTATTCTTGACGAGCGTATTCTAGAACATAGACGCGACGAGTCAAGCGCCATTTATCAACATTATAAATACTGTGACCATCACGATAAAAAAGTTCGTGATAAGTACAAAGTAGATCCAGAATACCTACCACAAACACTTCAACGAGAGATTTTCGAAAGCCAATTCAAAATTTTAGAAAAAAAACCTTTATCACAAGGGTTTTCGAGAAACTTTCGAGAGCTTACTTATAACCCTTAACAAACGAACTCTGAATGTACAAGTACCACATTCATGTATGACATTCTTGTGTACTTGTATCATTCCAGACACATCTAAGAAAAAAACCACTTTAGCAATCCAGCTTTAACTATCGCGAATTCTGAGGCTGGATTGCTGACCCACTTTTTCGCTACGTTTTCACAAAAAAACCTTTTCTTTTTCACATCGATAATTGATGTTAAGCCGAAACGTCAAAAAAACTATCAATGATAGAATAGAAAATATATAATTTAATGTGTGTACAAAATATGAGCCTATGTCTGAAAGATTAGATTCATGGTTAGGTAAACTCGTGTATAGTGAACACGGTAAGAAACCATGCAAAATTGTTTGTTGGGAAGGCTGGGGTTAAGGTTAAACAATAAGGAACAAACAACCATATTGATTTAAAAATAACCATTTCGTCTGGCCATGAGGGAACACAATATATTTTGTGCGCACTAACAAAATCCCTGTTCACCTTCTATTACGGATGAGACAAAATAAGTGAAAACAAGAACTCGCCAAAATCAAGTCCCGGTACAAAAAGTGAATCCTGGAAGAGTGACCCCCTACCAATGAAATATAAAACTATTTAAGATACATTACTCCAAGCATATGACCGAGGTGATATAGATGTTGCGGGGATTGCAGAAGAGGTCGATACTTTCATGTTTGAAGGTCACGATACAACTGCAGCGGCCATGAATTGGATCGTCCAGGAAATTTCGAGCCACCCAGAAATTTACAAAAAATGTCAAGATGAAGTTGATGTTGTTTTTGGGGACAGTGAAAGACCAGCATTAATGGAGGACTGTGAAAAACTTGTGGTGAGATGCAGTAGATTAAGAGTCTCGGTCTGTTTTGAAATCGGACTGTCCGATTAACATTTAGAAAATTTAGTCTAAAATAAAATTTTTAGACCCATAACCCTTCAATAAAAATTATCATGCATACTATATGCTGCATACATTGGTTAGTAAGGAATTGTCTCAAACTAATGCCCGATTTTGAGTGAATTATCTTAAGCTATATCTATTACGGTACTTGCAGGGCCTTTAATGCCACTATTCAGATTCCAGTACTTGGTTTCATTTCATGTTTATTTTATGCAACAAAAAACAACACCAATTACTGTACCCAAATCTGAAAAGTGGAATTACGCCCAGCAAGTACCGTATAAATTTTAAACAAATCCAGCTGTAAATTTCAAATTTTTGGTAGCTGATGGGATTTCTGATTAAAAATCGTTGAGTAGCTCAGAAAATAACATAAAATGGTAAGATTGAATCAGAATGTTGATGTGTAGTTGCATTTACGAGTATTGGATATTATTTGTTACGTGCACAGAGAGTTTATAACGCTCATATCAGATTCATCAAAAAGGTATGATGAGAGATATAAAAAAAATAAATAAAACTCGAAATAAATAAATTCAAAAAATTTTTCACAATTTTTGAAAAAAAAGTTTATTAGCTGCAAAAAATCGGGAATTATTTCCTTAAAAAATTGTGTGTGAGATTATTCCCGAACAATATACTTTTCAATGACATTTGTTTGATTTAATTAGGAGCAAAATTGAAAAGTTTTTGCGGTTTTGTCAAAACTTTACCAGTGAGTCAGCCGTGACCCAAATAGTAAATTTTACTTGCAGACAGATTTTGTTCTTTCATATATTATTCATTTTCAATTATGCGAACGTTTTCGTTTATTCATTTTCAAGCATTTAACATTATGAGTTTCAAACAGAAAAAGTACACAAAGTCAAGTTCAGCGCAGATCTAGAATTTTACGAAAACTAATTTTGAAAACTGGGCATATTTACAAAAAAATATATGTGNNNNCGGATTACGCGTATAGTCCGGGGTTTTGGGCGACGAACTTTCTAACTATACGCCGCACCCCCCTGTAATGTGATTTGTAAAATTCATTTTCTTTCTGTAAATTGGTTAATTTTAATGAGAGAGGGAGATTTTTAAATTCTTCCATAAATTCTTTTTGGCGAAATTTGTAAGTGTGACCGTTTGAAATATGTTCTAAGACACCTAATAATTTGCTAGTTTGTTTGTGTTCTTGAGCCCGTTTTTTTAATAATCTACGAGAATGACCTATGTATGCGTATGAGCAATAACACTGGAATTTGTATACGCAATTTGATATGTTAAAAAGTTGTGAAGTGGGCTTAAATGTGTGCGAATATAATTGGGAAATTTATCTACTACGATAGCAAAGGTTAATACATATATCAGGCGTTATTTTTTTCATTTTTTTAATTATTTGCTTTGCATGAAAATCAACCCGATGTGAATTATAGTCTAGACAAAAAGTATGAAATTTTTCTTCTCGAGGTGGTTTTTTATCATTTTCTTTAAATGTTTTAATT
>SCLH01000092.1:259635-276154 GCA_004367855.1 Oikopleura vanhoeffeni | reverse complement strand
AGTAGTTACATTTTTGGGCTATTGGCTCTATGAGCTTTTTCAAAAAACTGTGCGCATTATCACACATAGCGTTGTAATTGGTTATTATTGGTCTTAAATCTTTTTCTGGTTTATGCATTTTTATGAGTCATATATTATCTCCAATTTTTTCATATTTGCCGGTTATCGACCCTTACAGCTCAGCTAGGAACGTGAAAAATTTTCCAGGAAATTTAAACATTCCACGCCCACAACCCCCTAAATTTCAATTTTTTAAATAAAATGTTCTCCGAAAAAAATAATGGATTTCAAAGCTGGTGTTATTATTTCATATTCTGAAAATTTTGTTTAGTACCTTGAAGCTTGTATCAAAGAAGGTCTACGAAAATTTCCATCAGTGCCTATTTTTGGGCGAGAATTAGATTCTGATTGTCCTTTTGATATCGATGGTCAACAGGGTGTCCTTCCAAAGGGTTCCTTAGTTGTGCTACCTGATTACTACTTACATCGAGACCCCAGACATTGGAAAGACCCCGAAGAGTTTAGACCAGAGGTTTGGTAAAAAATCGAGTAACAATAATTTTATTTTTTTCAAACAGCGTTTTCTTGATGGTTCGTCAGACAACCGGTATGCATATTCTTACATTCCGTTCAGTGCTGGTCCGAGAAATTGCATTGGGCAAAGGGTATGTCTTCCTCATCAATATTTCAGGAATAAAATTTCATTTAGTTTGCGCTTTTGTCGGAAAAAATTGTTATTTCCGCAATCTTAAGAAATTTTGATTTGACCGCTACCAAGAAAACAGAAGAATATCCTGTTATCGCAGAAATTATCACACGCCCAAAAGGTGGAATCAAGTGCAAAGTCACACCCAGAGTAAAATAATTGAGAATCGAAAATAATAAAAAATCGAACTTCATAGCTGCTGTATATTACCTAATTCAGGCTTTATTAATTACCGAAAAATAATCTGTATGCACTAATCATGTTTGAACAAACTGTCATGTAACAATAAAATTGTGCTCGAATAAAGTCTGGACTGCGTTTTCTGATTTCTCATTATGAAACGCTGAAAAATTGAATTTTAATTCAAAGCGCTGATATTTCTTTTGTGCCACTTGTCAAAATATCAGTTTTAGAAAAGTTTCTAAAGCTAAAATTTATTCATTTTATGATTCAATTCTGAAACGAGTTGCTTGAAACCTGGTGGAAGCAACCACCATTTGTTTTTAATTTGTTTTCACGATCAAAAAAATAAAATTTGTGAAAAATACAAACCGATTAATAACTGCATAATAATTTACAAAAAATAATCTGTATAAACTAATCAAACAGTTTGATTAGTCTGTCATGTGAAATTTATATTTGAAATCATTTCCGACGTTGTTTTCTGACGAAATGTCATTATGAGACGCTGAAAATTGTATTTACACTCAAGGCGCTAAAATTTCTATTGTGAATCACAATTTTGTTTTTTTCTAGTTCACCATTTTAATTTTTTAAGTCAACTCAAAAAACAGTACAATACTAATGACGAGTTACATTATATTCTGACAGATTTGTGTAGGTTATAGAGCATCTAATGGGATGAGAGAAAATTTCCACAATAAAACGGTTTCCATCATTACTTTTGTAGTTTCTAATGAAGGTGTCAAAATTGTGGTTATAATCCATTTTTATTAATCAATTTTGGAGCCAGTTGCTTGCAACCACCGAATTCATTTTTTACGATTCTCACGCCGTTAAGTATTTAATTTTTTATAATAAAAGATAAATGATAGATTTCTACGTTACTCTATTTTGAAACGCGTCGGTTATGGAACTGTATGACCCCTTTGAATCACCTAGCAGTCTACATTGTTATGTACTAGTTTATATTTTGTATGTTCAGATTGTTTACATTGAAAGTGATGCGAAAGCACACAGAAAACTAATATTTAATCGAATAAACTGTCACTTATACAGGTTGAATCGAAACAAGAACAGCCCAAAAACAGCTTAAATGATAACAAAAGACGAAATGTTTGATATTTTATATAAATTACTGAGCGATGTGAAAATCGTAGCAGCTACAGACCTCAGAGTTACTATCAAAGGAAACTAGTGATTAATTTCAAGTCGAACTTTCACTTTATTGGATTTCTGAGGCTCGATTGTTGACCTACTTTTTTCTTCGTTTTCTCAAAAAACTTTTGAAGTACAGTCCAACCGCTTTAACTGGAACACTGAGTTTGGTATATAATTTTGCATATATTTCAAAGTGTTCGAGTTTAAGACAAAAATCGACCAGCTCAGATTTTCTTTATAATCGAAGCACTTTTAGTTTCTGTGCTGAAATTGACCTAGAAAAATTTTGGAAAAATTATATCCCATTTTCCAAAAATCAGCTTTTTTCGAAAAATTTGAAGTTTAATAAATTTTAATTTTTGACAAGGTTGCAAGTGATTTCCAAATAAACTATATTAATTGTCTTTCTCAAGCTAAATTTATTTTGCCGTTTCTAGAATACTAGAATAAGGTGTTAAAGATAGATCCACTGGCAAGACTGCATTACCATTTTTTATGGGTGAAAAATTTGGATTTATAAAAAATATCCTTCGTTTAGATAGACTTATCTCTAAATGCCACTTCAACAAGCTTCGAAATTGATTTAATTATAACAATAAGTTGTGTTACAATGGAAATGTATAAAAAGGTAGTGTTTGCAAAAATTAAACGCTAGACACAAGCGTGTCCAAGCCCAGTATGTGATGTTGTTGCTCCATCACCATGTTATATAAACTTTCAAACTATTTTCAAATTTGAATGTGAATTTTTCTTTCGAACAAAGCAAATAACCTCGAAATTCTCAGTAATAACTTCATAAACTTTGAATTGAGCCTTTGATTGTATCGCAATTTATTCAAATTTGATAAATCAACTAGGACCCAGTTCTAGGTTCTCAAATGTTTGTTGGTTTAAGAACAAATTGCGATAGAAATTCAATACAATTAACGTTAGTTGATATCTTAATGGTCTGAAATAGCGTAAAAATAAGATAAAAACAATTTTATTGTATACTAGAGCTCCTAAATTATGAGTCATAATATGCGATTCACAAATTAGGATTTGGTTTTATACACATGTAAGGATAATGTTCATTTTAGAGTGACGATTTGAAATAAGGAATTTCAAAACTAAAAAAACGGTTTTAATGTGTTCAAGCTATCTTGTAGCGANTGAAAAATTTTCAAAAAAAATCGATTTTAAGGTCAATTTTTCGTGATTTTACAGGTAGTATGTGATCCAGTTCTAGCGAAGCCGTATGAAGTGCTAGAAAGCTGATTTTTTGGCCAGTGAAAATTAAGCGTTTTTCGATTACCGGTTTTCTTGATTGAGGGTCGGCGACCAAAATTTGACCTCTAATGACCGGTCAAAGTTCAAGGTCAATATCAAGTTCATTGTATAGACTTGTAAATACCCCCAAAAGTATCGGAAGGGTCGACTTTCTCATGAACGCATTAGCAACTATGGGTCAATAATGTACAGAAAGGTCGCTAGAGAGCAAAAACTGGTCAACACCCAAGGTCAACCTCAAGTTCATCGTTTAGACTTGCAAGTACCCTCAAAAGAATCGGAAGGGTCAACTTTTCGATGAACGTATTAGCAACTATAGGTCAATAATGTACTGAAAGGTCGCTAGAGAGCAAAAANACAGTCTCAAGGGAGAAGTGAGAGAAAATTTCCACAATTAAAACGAGTTTTCCATTTCCATTATTTTGGGAGTTTCTAATGCAGGATGTCAAAATTGTGGTGTATAAATTCCAATCCATTTTTATTATCAATTTTGGAGCCAGTTGCTTGCAACCACGAATTCATGTTTTTACGATGTGTTCTCACGCCGGTTAGCTTTTAATTTTTACGGTCCCTGTAAATAAATAATAATTAGATGAGCATAAGATGTGATAGACCAAATTATCTACGTTACTCTATTTGAACGCGTCGTTATATGGGACTGATGCGCCAAACGCATGACCCCTTTGAATCAGTCAAGACGTCGGAGCGAACCTGGACCAAAATAGGCAGAAAAAAAACACACGATAGGCAGCCCTGCATTACATGTTATGTGTACTAGTTTATAGTTTGTATGTGCAGACCTCTGCATTGTAGTCATGAAACCAAAAGATAGAATGACGAAAGCGCAGCACAATGCAAAATAACAGAACATAATTTTAATCAGTAAACTGGTCAGCTAAACTCAGGAAAAAATCCAAAAGTGATGAGGCTTCCGAAGGATCGTGAAAACGCGATGCTAAGAGACCGAGCCCCAAAGACGCGAGGGCACTGTTAACCGTTAATAAGAATAAAAGCAGGAAAGAGATCCGTAATTTGGCGCAATTGATCGAATTTATTAGTAAAATAGAAATTACATGGAGCTGTAACTGCTAAAAGAAAAAAATACGACGGTAGCATGGGTTCTACTAGACCCTCGAAGCGTTACTCAATGCAAAGGAAACTGTGATTAATCCTTGTAAGCGTAACTTTTCACTTTATTGGATTTCTGAGGCTCGGGAAAATTGGTTGACCTACTTTTTTTCCTCGTCTTTTCTCAAAAAATTTTGAAGTCTGAGTCCAACCGCTTTAACTGCGAACACTAGAGTTATAGGATAATGAATTTTGCAATATATTCAAAGTGTTCGACCATTAAGTTTAAGACAAAAAATCAGACGCAAAGCTCAGAATATATAATCTTTAATTTCTAACATCGAGCAACCTATTTAGTTTCGTGCTTGAGATACGTTGAAACCCTTAGAAATAATTTTCTGCAGATAAAAACTCCCTAACGGCTCATCCCATTTTCCCCCGAAAAATCAGCTTTTTTCGAAAAATTTGAAAGTTTATATAAATTTTAATTTTTGGACGAGGTTGCAATGTTGATTTCCAAATAACACTATATTAATTGTCAGTTCTCTAGTACTAAATTTATTATTGGTGCAGTTTCAAATATGAACAAGATGACTCAGAAAAAAATAAAGTTGTTAAAGATGAGATCTCACCCCTGAAAAAGCAAGATGAAAAAAAACCTGACTAACCCGGACTACGTAGGACGTGCAGCCAAAAGACTGTCACGACAAATATACCATTTTTTAATGGCAAAATTTGGATTATAAAAATATCCAATCGTATAGATTAGACATATCTCTATAAATGCCACTTCAACAAGCTTCGAAAATTGATTTAATTACTACAATAGGTTTGATGTTTAAACAATTATGGAAAGTGTATTAAAAAGGTGGTATTGTTTTGCGGAAAGGATTAAGACGACTGCCGCAACCCCGGGCGTCCATCCGGTGCTACACCCGTAGATTCCGCCATGTTCGTTTGCAACACATCTCAAAAATCACCCCCACCTGCTGTCCATATAATAAAACTAATGGTGTTCAAACTTCATTCCTCCAAAGTTACGTAAATTGAAATTGGTGGGAAATTTTTCTTTCAACACAGAGCACCCCCAAAAGACCATAACCTCGAAGATTGTCTCAAAAGATAGAATATACTTCATAAACTAAATATGAGATTAGAAGAACACTTGATTGTATCGCGTTAATTATTCAAATCATCTGCCATTAATAAATGCAATCAGGACCCACCGGATCACCTACGGTTTTCTCATGACCTCCCGTGTTGTCATGGTTTCTAAAGTAACAGAAATTAAGATAGAATTTCAATTACACCATATTAGAGCAAGGTTCTAGCTTTAAGATATTCAGACCAATGGTCTTGAAAGAGGGAATATAAGCAAAGGACGATAACAATAGATAAAAACAAGTTTATTTGCTAACTTACTAGACTCATAAATTATGCAGAGTACAATAACTATGCGAATTCACAAATTAGGATTTAGTTTTATACAACAAATATGCTAAGGATAATGTTCAATTTTAGAGCCTGACGATTTGAAATAAGGAATTTCTCAAAGACTGAAAAAAACAGTTTAACCCTGTGTTCAAGCCCTATCTTGTAGGCGCAAAAAAATTTTTTTTTTGGTTATTTGTAGACTCCAAGTGAAGGATTTTTTTTAAATAAGGAAAAATTGTTTTTTCAAAAAAAAAATCGGGATTTCCTCCAAGAGTTGTCAATTTTTTCGCTGATTTTGACACGAATGCGAGTAGTATGCTGACCTCCAGTCTCTAGAGACAGAAAGCCCAGTAACAATATGAAGTGGCTAGAAAGCCTTCGCCTTTTTTGGCCCATCGTGGACCCAATGTTAGCGTCTGTTATCACCAGAAAACCGAAGTGACCCGGATCAGGAAGCCCGTCTACCGCGTTTTCTTGATTGAGGGTCGGCGACTCAAAAATCCTAGACCTCTAATGACCGGTCAAGTAATCACGGAAAGGTCCATATCAAGTTTCATCGTCAGTAGACGTTTGTAAATACCCCAAAGTAAAATCTGGGAAGAGGGGGTCTGACCCTTACCTCGATGGAGGCCAGATGGGGAAATGAAGGTCCAATTAGCATGATTCTGGAGTCGATTAATTACAGAAGGAAAGTGTCCGCCCAAAAAGTAAGAAAGAGCAAAGAACTGATCCAGTAGAAGGCACCGAGCAGCTCAAACACCCAAGGGAACAACCTCCCAAGTAAGTGCATGCCCCCCTCCAACCAAAAAGTTTAGATCGTTAGCAGACAGAAAAAAAACTGAGATGACGCCTCAAAAGAAAATCGGGGAGAGGGACTCTGACGTTTCGACAAACTGAACAAGGTATGATACGTTATTATTGCAAAACTAGTAGAGAATCAATAATGTAACAATGAAAGAAAACCCAAGTAAATCAAGGACCAAAGCCGGGGCGGTTAGGGAGAGCAACAAACTTTTTGCCTTCGACTCGGTCTAGTTTTTGATCGTGCTAGCGAAACCTAAGTTCGAAAGTACCAGTTTGATTGACCTATAGTTAAGCGTAAAAGTGAATTACATCAGAAAGAGTTCGACACTTATTCAGTGATTCTACGTTTTGGGATGGGACTAAGGAAATAGCCCGTCAAAATAAAATGACCATGGCAAAAAAAAAAGACTGAGCGAAAGGGCACAGGAGCTCAAACAAAGAATACGTCTCCAATACTGGCAAAGCACAACAATGCCAGTACAGTGGGGCAAGTCGGAGGAACACAGGGGAGCCAAATCCCGAAGGGTTACTTAACGAATGATTCAAATACGAGCCATGAATCTTAGAGATTGACCCACAACGAAATTGAATTCTCCCCTGACCGGCGTCGATTATGAGCGATCAAATATTGGTCGCCGACGCCTCATCAAGAAAACCGAGCGACACCGTATCACGGGACGTGGAATAACAGAAAAATATAACACGGGACCGATGCTTAATGTGGCAGCTTGGCCAAAAAATCGCTGTTCTAGCACTTCATACGGCTCTCGCTAGAACTGGGATCACTATAACGACACTCCTGTGGAATGGAAAAAAAACAACCCAACGAAAAAATTTGAACCAACTTAACCATCGAAATATTAATCCCTCCTTTATTAAAGAAAATATTTCAATTAAAAAAGAAGCCCCAATCCATAGGGTCTTAAAATAAACCAGGACAAAAATTCTCTACAAGATAGCTTGAACGCAATAAAACCGATTTTTTATTTTTGAAATTCCTTATTTCAAATCGTCAGTGTCGAGCGAAAACTAAAAAGAAACAATGTTGATGTTTTGGATACTGGAGTCTTGACAAATTGGCCTCTAGGTGGTCATTCTGTATACCTTAAGCGAGATTCAGTGAAATTTTGGTTACAAATATGGGATTACTTCAAATTATACCGTCAAAAATACCCAGAGGTTCTTTATGCATCTATCATGATGGGAGCAAAACCGAATATCGTCGTAATAAGTAAATAGTGAGCATGTACTTATGATGAATTCAGGGGACGTATAAATTTTACTAACCTTAAACCGGGCTTCAAAAGTAATGGCTTTACGGCGATTCATCTAATGTAACACAGTTAACCTTTCATAATATTTCAATAATAAGTTTAAAGAACTTCAATTTTTATTCTTTTTGTTAAAGTATTGAAACAAAGACATTGTCTCGAAATATGATATTGTAACAATTACAATTTAATAAATCTTAATTCAAATTTTCTTGAAACAAATTACCTACTAACGAATCTTCTTTATAATAAATTAAAGTTCGCTTTCTTGACAGATTTGATCAAAATTATAAAAATATGAGAGTACAGCCCTGACACCTTAACTCGTAGACTAGAGAAGTGGACTCGATTTCTGTCAACTAGTCGCCATTCTTATAAATCGAGCCATAAGCAAAATTTCATTATTAACATACATTTTTTATTATCTTAAAATACAATTCAGCCAATTTGCTATAAAATTAAAAAAAATATGTTTTAAACGAATAAAAAGGCATTTGACGAGAAAAAAAATGATCTCAAGTTACACACAAAAGTGCAATAACAGTATGAACTTGAACGTTTATTTATATTTGAACTACGTCATAGTTAACTCAAGGGCCTCGGTGCATTTTGACAGATACGGATATCGCAGGATTATGGGCTCTTGATGAAAAAACTTTTTACTGGGTTATATATATTCTTCTCCAATTTAATTAGCAATCCAACAATGAAAAAGAAATGATTACATATCAAGGCAACTTTAAATGTAATATACCTAGTATATAGTCCCTAAATCGAGATTATTGCCTGTCCGAAGAGAAAGTACCTTTTGTGACGTTCGCGAATTGAATGTACTCTCCAGAAAGTCGACAGGTGATTTAACAATGGCTGAGAGAATTTATGAAAGAAATTGGGGAAACCGAACTTTATGCAAAAAAATGCCCTTATTTAAACCACCGAGTGTTCAAATATTTTTGTGCATTCAATTTGTTTCAAATATAAGGACGAAAAAAACACTTCTTTGACTCAATGGGCACTGGGTACTTTCGCCGGTAAGCAAAAGAAAATACGTTAAATCGGAAAACGCCCAGAAACCCCAAGGGACCCAAAGACGGTAACCACATATATGCCAATATAATTTTATTTGCTATTTGAAAGTCAGTATGACACTTTTTTGTCGATAAATACTTATAGGAAATATTTTGAAAATTTTTTCAGCATTTCTGGACTCTCAAACTCCAATTTTCTGGCAGATCCTGTAGCTGAAGGATCATTAAGGATTGTCCCTACTTTCACCTATATTTAACATGTCTCACGTTTTAGTTCTCGTACGCTTGTTTGTATACTCCGTGCAATTCGATTACTATTTTGTGAGATGAAAATACGGTTTGACTGCGACAATCTAGCGTTAAGCCCTCTTCAATCAAGAATTAAAAAAAATTATATCATCAGGACTCGTTGCTCAATTTTGGTAGCGATCCCTGCTCGACCAGTTTCAATTATTTCATTTAACTCACGCAAACAAAATATTTTTTTCGATAGTTGCTGAACTTTAGGATTTGTTATCCGCTTTTTCTGGTCCAAAACATTTAAGGATTTTCGATTTCGACTTAAAATCGTCAGTATACATTCAAATATCAAACTGTAAATTTTGCGAGTGTCGACAGAGACCGTATTTTTAGGGTTCCTAATTATAAATTAAAAGGAAATAGTAATTTACTGTTAATTTAGACACCATTCAGATCAGCAAACGCGTGCGTTTTTTAGAGTATGTTATCAAAGCAGGCCGCAATTAATATAAAGTAAAAATAATAATAATGCTGAAGAAATTCAGTATTATATGTACCAAAAGACTAAGGCTCAAAGTAGAATGAGAGTTGAAGGGCCAACAATTGTAGGTATTCAGAAACAGCTTTCCTCCTATGACGGATGGAATTTTTGAGGCCCCGAGCCGTGGCAAAAAATTTCCCATCAAGACAAGAAAAATTGAAAAAGTGCAAATCTGTCAAAATGCACCGAGGCCCTTAAAATGATTTTCTATCGCTCTGTTCAAAAATAATTATATGTTTTTTAACAAAATTCTCTAGTAAAATGACTTTTAAATTGTTGTAAAATATTAATTTCTCGTCAGAAAAATAACAATCAATATTTCGGAAGTTTTGACTTCAAGAAATGCTCTTTTTAAACCTAAGACCAATTTCACAAATAATAGAAAGAGCAATCTTGAAAGTAAAAATAAGTCAAACTATCGGTAAGTATTGATTAATTGATTATCAATCATAAGAGATCAGACTCTGATCATCAGAGAGACGATTTGAAATAAGGAAATTCAAAAATCAACAATGGGTATCAAATTTTCATGCCTTCAGTTTTGTAGCTCTAAAAGGCGTCACACTAAAAGGTATTTTNTGGTCAACCACAATGACCGGTCAAAGTTTCAGCGTTCATTTGATCGACGATGATCCCATTATGTATAAGGGCCGAAAAAAACGTTTAAAGTCGATACGGCTGTGCACAGCCGTACGGGCAACTGAGAGCTAAAATTCAGCATAAAAATAAAATATTAATATTGCCACCAAAATAAGCTTAATCAAAAATTTTGAAAATGTCGTGAGAAGTTGTTAAACAAGTCTCTAGTTTTCATTAAAAGTATAAACTTGAGTTTTATTTTAAAAATTGTGGGAAGAGATATCTTTTGACTGAGTCTCCCAAATTCATTTTTTTGGTTTCGTTTTATGGCTGTCAAAAGCAAAAATTGTAAAATGAGGGGTCAGAAATTGTTTGTATTGGTGCTTGACACAAAAAATAATGCAAATTCATTGAAAAGATAGTTTATAAGTCTTTCTTAGGGCGGCTTACTAAATGCTTGTGCGTAAGTAAAATTGTATCAGATTTCTGTGTGTTTTTAAATGACCGCGAAGAGTTCTTCTTTGAGAATCAAAAGTTTTTGTGATACCACCTTTGCTAGTTTGATCATAAATGGTGTTTTCAATTTAAGAGGGTACTGGTCGCTGGAATTTAATTTTCTTGATAAAAAGTTAGCTATACAGAGCTTTTACGATACTAATCGAATTAGCCATCTTGTAGAAATATCCTTTGGCTTATAGAATAAAAATGTCAATTTTTTGTATGCATACACTTCTTTACACTTAACCCGTGTGAGCACAGAAAAAAANATTATTTATAAATAGGTTTAAAATTTTGATGAAAAAATCACAATTTTTCATAAAAAATGGTTATTTTCCCCTATAAAAGCAGATTAGTACACTTCTGATATTATTTCTGGGTCGATATACTAATCAAGTGACTCTGTGGACAATATTTAATTGCTCGAATTAATTTTTTAATAATTAAAATATTTTCGTGAAATACTTAAAATCGAAAATTTTGAAATATCACTTCTGAAAAAAAATATCTGTTCCTGTATACCAATTAATCTTTGTTTTGACTGTCAACCATGGACAAAACACTTTCCTAGAAACTGGCTATTTTCAAATTTTAATTGACGCAATAAGTCGAATTTAATTTTTTTAGAAGTAAAAGATTGGAAAAAATCTCAAAAAATAAACCCTCCGTAAAATTTGAACAAAATTTCCAAAAAAATAAGTCACTTTTTCGAAATCCTTGCAAAATTCTTTATAATGTATTCGAAGGAGACTATTCTACGATGTTTTTTTGCATATTTTAGATGCTTTTAAATATGCAAACATCTTTATAAAGGTGCTGTGCTCACACGGGTTAAGCAACACAAGAAGACCTAAGTCAAAATGGTCAGACTATCTCCTCCTAGGGTTTATCTGAAATTTTGACATAACTTGCAAAAGTGATAGGCCAAACTTTATCTTGGTCAGTTTTTCAAATTTCGCTATATTTTTTCTAGAAGATACAAAAAACTACCGTTTTTTGGCAATTATTCGTCGGGAAAACTATCTCCTAGGAAAAAGTATAAAATTCGGCCAATTTTTTTATAAAGCTAGCTCACACAAAAAAACGTTATCTCGGTCACTTTTTAAGATTTCGACCCCAAACTCGAAATATAATTTTGTGAAGGACCTGAAATTTTTTTCGAAAAGCAAAGTGCTTCGACTTTTTCAAAAGTAGGCTAAAAAGAGGGCCACGAAAACACTGATCAGAAAGTTGGCTTACGTCAAGGTGATATTTTGAAGTTTCAGTGGTTTTATTAAAGCAGACGTTATTTTTGAACTTCGTTTTCAAAAAAATCGAAGAAACGCAAAAATTTTGCAATTTTTTTTTGATAATTTGGTCTGTAGTAAGCTTTTTTATCAGTTCAAATCAATTTTCGGGCATTTTAAAGGTCCCAAAAAACAGCTACCAGTACCCTTTCACGCTCTAGGATCCTTGTTTATTTGAAAAACGCTGAAGGACCCTTGCTGAAAGACCCCTGATCGATTTTCGGTTTTTTTCACTCAAATTTAATTAAATTTGTCTGTTCTGGCTCCAAGAACGGATATATTTGTCTGTCCTGCCTGGTCGAGGAGTTTTATCACTTATTAAAATATTAAAAAGTTTTCCGAACTCAAAGTGACACTTGATGACGTCATATATCCCTTTATCACATTTTGGTTAGAATGCGTAGCCACCACTCCTTTTAACGTGTGATTTTAACGTTGTGGCTACGCATTCTAACCAAAAGGGGATAAAGGGATATCGGAATAAAAGTTACCACGACGTATAACAGGCAAATCCGGCTTAAAACAGTAAAGTTTTTCGTAAAAAAGAGTTAAAAATCGGACAAAATATTGCCGACTCCTGACTAAAAGTGCCTTTTCCAGTTTAGCCATTGATATATATTTTTGTCTCGACCTTGATGACTTTTTCACAGTTTTCCAGGACACAGTTGTTACTGGGCAATTTTGAGTTGATTCTGCGTAGAAATACAGTTTGGTTTCAATGTAGGGTTTATTTCTCTGAACATTAAAAATAGGAATGATTTGATGAAATGGTGTGGGAGTAGATAGATTTTGCATTTTTAAAAAGGTCATTTTGTAACAGTACTGTGATTATTGGTGTAATACAGGGGGGTGCGGCGTATAGTTGTACGCGTATAGTTCAAATGACCAATTGTGCAAAAGTACAAATCGTCGGACCAAACAATTCACCTCTCTTCTGATTATATTTGAACAAAAATCTTGCAATCTTAAAAAATAAATCAAAAGTGACGGAGGGCTCGTCCAATCAAAAACGGCTTAAAAAATGACGGAATTATTTTTTCAAAATGTATACTCCTCCTGAGTTTTAGGGTACAATCAATGATTTATGACTCAAATTAACCGGACAGAACGTGAGCAAAACACCAAGTTGAGTTTTTTTTGAAAATTAATTGAATTTGCTCTCAGTATCACCAAAAAACAGTATTTTGACCCTTGTTTAAGGGTATCAATCAAAATGTATCTTCTCCCAGGATTTAAAAAGTCAACACATCGAAACCCTAGATAAATGTGCAGCTGAAGAGTCCGTGCAAAACACCAAGTTGAGTTTTGTCTAAATTTCTGACTCGTTTTTTTGTATATCGTGTTTTAAATTCCCAAAATCAAGAAATTTCAACTTTTTTCATACGAAATTTTTTTGAACTCATCAAAAAGTGCTTCCTAGCCATGTATCAAATGAAAACGAGTACCAAAATGCTTGGAATGTTCCGTTTTTTAATGTATGTTTTCTAACAAAATAGAATAAATTGACAATTCTCATGAAAATTAATCTCAAAATTAAAAAAAATGCAAAGTTTTTCTGCAAAATTTGAACTTTTCATGAAAATGGTTCAATTATGAAAATTTTAATGAACTCTAAAATTTTGAAGGAAAATTATTAAAGGTATCAGAAAATCTTCAAATATTTGAGAAAATTAACAAATTTTTTATTCAAATGTGAGAAACTCAAATTTGTGTTGAATTTAATAGAAAATTGTCGAATTTTAATGAAAATTGTCAAATTTTGGAAAAACTGCCCAATTTTAAAGAAATGCAAATTTTCATAAATATCCATTTTTTTGAAATTTTAAAATATTCAAAATTTGGTTGTTTTCTAATTTGACGATGTTTTTTGACTTTAAAAAAGTATTTAAATTTAAAATTTCATTTTCAACTTGAAATTTGTTTTTCCAAACTTAGATATTCAAACTCAGTGAAAAAATCTTCAAAAGCATAAAATTAAATTAATCGATTTCTGAATTGGTTCAAATTTCGACCAATTAGAATACATCGATTCAATCAAAAGTTAAGTGAATAAAAATTATATCTCACGACTCACCGTCTACTTTGCGGCGCTAAGAGACTTTTTTAAGCTAAATCAATCAATTTTTGAGGTGTTTGACAGCTTTTAAAAGTCAAGAAAGGACATTTTTGATGAAAAAGATGTGAAAAAAATATATTTTGGAATCAGCAAAAAATAACGATTCATATAGTATTTGCAAATAGTCGATTCTGATTGTTTCAAATTTCGACCAATGAGAATTTCCCTAGGCTCCATTGTTTAAAACTTTCAATTTATTATTAAAAAAACAATAAATGTACAATTTCAAAGAAAAATAATGATAATAAGCAAATTTTGGAAGCGTGAGAGCAATTTACGACAAAATATCAGCAAAAACAAAAAAATTTATCTTATTTCGCTCCTAGCAGCATCTGTGGTGACCATAGGCTTATAGCTATAAGTTATAGTTCATAATACCGGTTTCCAGAAAACACCTTAATTTGCATCTTTTGGTACCGCATTAATATAGTCGATTCTAATTGGTCCAAATTTCGACCAATGAGAATCTCAATGTTGGACACTTTTTATTTTTCTGATTTTATTCTTAAAGAACAGAAAAAAAATATTGCAATTAAAAATAATAACTCACGGCTCAACATATACGTATTCGAGGCGCTTAATTTCGGCGATATTCGCACATTCGCCGATGTGGGAACAGAATAAAATTTTTGCTCAAAAAAATTAAAAGATGTAGGCGCTGGAGATGACGTAAATGCCGATTTTTATTTTATTTTATTAAAGAGTTTTTAGTAGGTTCAAATAAGTGTATCACCATAATTCATATAAAAGTTGGAAAGAAGTAAATTTTGGAAAATTCAATCTTGAAAATGACGGTCATTCATGACGTCCCAACATCAGTTTGAAATATAAATCTCCAAAAAACTTTGGCGACATTGGCACATTCGGCGATATCGGCAGCTTCAGCGATATTGACACTCAAATTATTAAGCTTAAAATCGTAAAATTGCGTATTTTTTCCGGCGATATTTGGCTTCCCCCTGTAATTGGGAAACTTTTCAAAAAACTTTTGAGATTATCATTAAATTCGAAAATAATTATTTTTAAATCCGTGATAAAATAAAAGGCCTTATTGAAATACCTCGTGTATACGTAAAATTAAAATTATTTGTATGTCTGATTTTAAAGTAAATTATCCGTCATTTTCTGAACATAATAATTTTGAAATCAGTGATAATATAATCTTTTTATGAAATTTAAATGATAAAAAACACGCTTTAAGCAGTTATTTTGACTTATTAGCTTCACGGTGCGCAAAAAATAATTCGATCCGATCACATCATCCGATCAGATCGGAACATTTTGCGATCGGATCGGATCTGCTCGGAAGCACATTTCAAATTTGAATATCGGATCGGACCCGGTTTTGAAAAAACGTGATCGGATCGGAAAAAACCGATCTCATTGGTTTGCTCGGACCTGCCGCGGTATTTTCCGAGCAGATATTTTTAGGCTCGACGCCCATTCCCTGGTCTAGATACGCCTTTTATAAGCCACAATTGATTTTAAGGCTCGATTGACCTGGAAACAATATTGTGTTTGTTTAATTTAATGTAAATTAAATCAGCGAATGTTATCAATTTACAATCGTTGCCAAGATCAAATAAAAAAGTTGGGTCTTTTATCAACGGTTCATGCAAAAAATAACATTTAAATCATTTGTCTCGCTGAATTATAAATGAGCCTACAGTCCACTACTCTAAAATTGCATAAAAAAGTATTCAAAATATAAGCAATTACAGGGCAGGGATGGGCGTATAGTTGGGAAAGTTTTGACGCCCAAAAAACCCACTATTACGCCGTAATTCACACTATACGCGTTACTTTCCAACTATACGCGTACTTCTGGGAAATGTGCTTATTGGTGCAAATTGTACAATATCTGGGTTTAAATTGGTGTTAATATGGGTCCAAAGTAAGATTGTTTGGTGATTTAAGGGTAATTTTACATTTATTCTAGACTAGAATTTTAGTGTGTTATGTATCAATTGATTTCATCGAAAAAAATGAAATTAAGTAAATTTAAAAAAAATGAATTCAGAGAAGGTTTCAACAAAAAAAATAGACACTGCTAAAAGCTATCATTTATCGGTCGAAGAGAAATAAAGGTTCTTGAATTCCGCAAAGAAGAGTTGCGAAAAAATCCTCTAAGCTTCCTTGATGGATTTATCAAGCATTTTCTTGAATCAGCGATTATAACAGACACGATCTTCATAAAAATTCTTACCTACGTCAAATTGTTACGGGCTTTCTTATGGGCAAGTTTTACGTTTGGGCAAGAATGGGAGAAATTATGTGCAGATTTTAAGAGAAAAAATTTAACTGAATATCAAATAAAAGTCGGAACCTAACAGATTTG
>SCLH01000092.1:218298-240030 GCA_004367855.1 Oikopleura vanhoeffeni | reverse complement strand
ACCGCGAATTTATTACAAAATTTTGAAGACGTATTTCGTGGTTGATAAAAGCTACAAAATTTTTCCTACCTAAAAAACTGACGGCTAAATAGACTTTTTGCGAAAAAAAATGACTCTGGTCTTGAAGCTCTTTCCTGATTGGTCGAGTAATCAGTGATCTTTAATTATCATTCTGATATGAGATTCTTGTTCAAATATTACATTCTATTTAACTAATTGGATCCACAATGTGTACCCTATAATAATTAAAAAACAAAAAATATGTTTTATTTAATCGTGCGAAAATTTGGGAAAGGTACCAGAAAAACTTCCAAATTATCTTTCCAAATTATAGACGATTTTCAAAAAAATGATCGTTATCAACCTTTTTCGCACTTTTAAGACAGACTGTACTCATAACCCTTCGCAATGAGCATGCCACGACATGATAAGGGTTTATTTTAAAATTAAAATAATTTTGAGTTAGATTTAATTAACTTTTGTTAAGTAAAACTGCTTTAAACATTGTATTTTTTATGAGTACTTCTTACTGGTGACAGCCTTATTATAGTTATCATAATGAAATCGATTGCTTCAATTTGGACATTAGTAATAGCCCAATTGAATTTGAAACAGGTGGTCCGTCAATGTGTAATGTGATAATGACAAGAAAAATATTCATTTTTTTTGATAAGGAAATTTTTATACTTTTGATTTTTAGAGAATGTTCCAGGTGATTTTGGATACCAATTTTTTTTCTGTGATGAAATCACATATTCTCTAGCGACTCAAAAAATTTTTTCTTTTGTCGGGGAACCAGGGAAAAAAAATTTCAAATTTTTTTTTTAATGTTCGAAAAATGCCGATATTAGAAAAACGGTGCATAATTTTTGGCCAAAANTAAAACCCTAGAAAGATCTTCCCAATTACGCTTTCTTAACTTAAAGTGGTAATAAAGGGATAATTAAACTAAAGCCAAGAATTTTCAAAAAAAAATTTCGGCGAATTTAAACATAATTTTTCAAAAAAAAATAAACATCCATTGTGGAGGAATGTTTCTTCTGACAAATAATTTCGGCATTGATGTAATTTCGGATACGTGGAATATGACGTTATAACTTAACTGGAGGAGAAAAAGCCAGCAATAAGGTTTTATGCATTTAAACGGGTTTGATTTTACAATATTTCATTGAAATTAATCAATTTGGTGGAATTTTCAAGGTTACGAACTTAAATATGACAATTGAAAAATACATGTCACCCACACATCCTTTTAAGGATGTGGGGCACATAATTTGGCTCTTTTTTACACATTTTCAAGCAAAGTTTCTGGAGAAACCTGGCTTCAGAAATGTAAATTAATTTTTTCTTCCAAATTACGGAGTACAACTCTTAAGGAAGTTGCCGGGTACTATTTAGAGCATCTTGATACCTCAACCTACGTCAGAAAATGGTTTAGTAGGCACCAACACGTCTCTAAAAAGTACTGAAAAGGCCTACTCCTCATTGATTTCTCATCATGTTTACTTGTTATTTGCAATTCAACTTCCAAATATAAACTGCGCATCTCCGACGGCTAGAAAATTTTAAAAATTTGCCTTCTAGGTCAAAACAGCGTGTTGAAAAGTCTAACCAAATAGGCTGTTTTGCACCACCTAAGGGCAAAAATTTTCAAAATTTTTTACCGCCTCGGAGATGCGCATTTATATTTGGAAGTTAAGTTGGCAAATAAACAAGTAAAAAATGATGAGAAATTAATGAGGAGTAGCTTTTCAGTATTTGTAGAGACGCCTACTTGAAAACCATTTTCTGAAGCGTTAGGTTGAGGTATCAGATGCTCTTTGAAATAGTACTGACAACTTTCTTATAGAGTTGTATTACTACGTATTTTGGATGAAAAATTAATTTATTTCTGAAGCCAGGTTTCTTCAGAAACTTTGCTTTGAAAATGTTTGTTAAAAGAGCCAAATTATCGTGGCTCCACATTCCTTAAGGGGTACCCGTCATTAATCTAAGGGCTCAAACAAAAAAAATATCAATTTTATTCTTATGATTTTCTGTCTGAAAAATATGGACAATTTTCAAGTTTCATTGTGTATTTTTAATCCCTATACATTGCCAAAGAAAAAGTACTTTTTTTCGGAATTTTGAAACTATTTTCTGCAATAATTTCTTGTTAGACTTGTTCTTTAAATTAGAACAAGCTTTTTTAAAATTATCATCTCTGACAATGTTTTTAAAAAATATACCATTTAATAACCCTTGTAGCATCATTAAAAAAAGTTCCCGCCAAGGCACCAGAGCCACAATTGTGGCTTCTACTTTGAATGTTGTTGACAGAAAGCTTAAGGCAGTTGGAATTTATTTTTCATGCTTAGGGAAGTGAGAAGTAATATATTCGCCATCCGAAAATTTTATTATTTCTAGAATTTCAATTTTTAGTTCTAGAAAATATAGTGAGAAAAGCAAGGTATACTATATCACCCGCCTGAACACGGTCACAGTTGTCTCTACAATTTGTATCTTTGTTCGAAAACAATGCACCAAGAATCGGGGCCTACGTCATATTTTGTCCGCTTTGATTTATAATCTCATACATCAAAAGTAATTTGTAAAATAAGTCAAAAATTTTTGATGGAAAAATCATTGATTTTTCGATTTTAAAAAATGTTTATTTTTCCCTATAAAAGGCAGATTATTACACTTTTTTCATTATTTTCAAGTGTAATATGGTAATGAAGTACAAACGTGCTTGAACAGGCTTTTGATAGGCTATCAATGATAGCTTAAATTCACTTTTATACTAATTTAATTTTTTCATGGGATACTTGAAGTTGAAAAATTTAGAAATTTCCTTCCGAAAAAAAGATATCTGCCCCTAGGTACAATAAATTTGTAATTAAACTCTGTTATTGCATGCACAAAACGCTTTCCTAAAAAACTGGCTAATCTCACACTTGTATTTGTATGGTCTAGTTCTTGAAATAATTCTTCAGGAAGTGAAACATAGGCGAAAAAAATCCTTATTAAATCAACACCCCGTAATTCTGGAACCGAACATTATGAAATAAAATTTCAATTATTTTTCGGAAACCGAATCAAAATTCTTTATAATGGGTTAGAAAGAAAAGATTCTACGATCCCGTTTTTGCCGTTTTTGGAATGATTTAGGTATGCTAGAGCCACAATTGTGCGCTCTGTGCTCACAAGGGTTAAGGGTATTATTAAGGGGGTGGTTCAAGGCGACCTTTTTAAGGGTCTTTCCCATGTATAAATTTGAAAAAATTAAATATTTTTAGGAGTAAGTCGACCACGAGAATTGGAATGGCCTTAGCCAAAATTCTCTATCTCCTCTAGAATTTTTTCTTAGAATTCTTGATTTTGACCTCATTTATACTGTCTCCAAACTCTCAAATCACGGGCGAAAAATATTTTTTTCTTGGTTAAAAAACCTATACGATAACAAGAATTATTAAATAAAAGTTTCTATCTATGATGAAAAAAAATTTGAAAATTTTTGAAATTCAAAATTTTTTGAGATTTGAAAAATTTTTGAAATTCAAAAATTTTTTTAGATTTGAGAAATTTTTTAAACTTTGATATTGATAATTTGAATTTTTGAAGCCTGCGAAAGTGATAGATAATAATAATTCACCATATAAAATTTAATTATGTTTATTTTGCACAGAGACAGAAAGTTGAATTAAAAAAAAATTCGACGACGCGCGAAAAGGTTTGCAAATAGGTATGACTTTTGCTGGCTGTGTAAATCGCACAGTTTTTCGTGATGAGTTTTTTTTTCAAATTTTTACGGTCGCTCGTCGATCACGGATTTTTCTTGTAAAACGGACTTTCTGTTGCTGTTTTTTTGTTGTTCGAATTGTTTGAAAAATGGGTTGAATTGAAAATTTGAAGGTTTAATATAAATGGTTGAAGAACTCATCTTGTGCACGAAAAAAAATTCTACATATGCGTTTCCTCAACATTATATACAGCTGTTTTGGACACTTGATCAAAGTACTTTTTGAGTGAAAATACAAATTAAAATAGTCAATTCCAAAACCGGAAAACCTTTTGGATCACAAAAGTTCAAACTTGTTAATTTCACTAATAAATACTTCCTTTATTACCACTTACTAAATTTATGAAAGCAGGTTTGTGACATGATCAAGGCAAATAATAGTTGTTATTTGAAGTTGTTAGCTTTAATCTCAGAGTGACAGACATGTTTATCTGCCAAAAAATATCAATGTAAACAAGAACGGAAATAATAAAAAAAAATTCAAGTTGACCAAATCGAATTATTTTCTAGTTTTTTTATAATCGTAGAAAAAATTTTGAAAGGTTTTGAAATCGAGTTCTAAAATTTTCCAAAAAATTTTCAAAAAATTTGACAAAATTTCAAATTTGACCAAAATTTTCTCAATCATTTCCAATATTAGCAAAATGACCGGTCGCAAAATTCTAAGAATGGTGTATGGCTCGGTAACATTTTTTTGCTAAAATTGACTGGTGCACCATGTGGTAGGCTAGAACGCAAAAAAACAGGTTCCGCGCCCACTTTCGGGCGCGATTTGTAGGCAAACTAAGGCCGAAATCGTAAAATTCGGGGCCAGAAGCGTTCGATTTTCATAACGCCTTCGCATAGTTGACCCAAAATGTCGAACAAGTGGCGACCAACAATGATTGCTGTGAAAAAATTAAAAAAAAAATGCCTCATTTTTGCGATTTAGCAGCCACCTAGAAAAAAAATTAAGAATTCCGGGCCCGAGCGTCGATTCTTCACGTGAATTTAAAAATGGATGCATTTGTGAAAAATCGTAAAAAATAGGGTCATTGAACGAAGGCTGTCAAAAATTTTTAAGTATTAATTTTTGGCACTTTTCTAGAGGTTGGACAGCCTATTCCAAACACTGGAAAATATTTTTTCTAATCTCAAAGAATTCATCAAAAACCTTGTCACATGACAAAGGTATAATGAAGTTACTACTGTTCTCCGTTTATCTTGAGGCGCCAGTTTAAAAAGGTCCAGATTGCCTTAAAAGATGTGCCTTAAGCGTTAGCATTTATTTCTTTATTATTTCACTCCAAAGTGGCTAAAAAATCTAATTTATGCCTTTTCTCTTTTTGGACTCAAATTGAAATCGCATATTATTTGTCATTAACACATTGACTGAACAATAGCTGCGAATTGTCTCTAAGAGGGGTTGTACTTACAGGTTTTTAAAGCGGCTTTATCTGACAAAAAAATGTGAAAAAAAATATGTTTACGCTTGTTGAACTCACATTTTCGAACTCACATTTTCAAAACTTACTGTATGATTTGAAAAAAAGTTGTTGAAAAATGATTAATTTTGACAAAGTGGATAAAACCATGACTTACCTAGACGGCTGAACACTTAAAGGTCACAAAAATTATTTCGGCTTATCCTGATCCTCGGAGTCAGCAATGGAATTCGAAAAACAATCAATTATTTCCAAACTTCATAAAAAAAGTTTGGTTTGATTGGTTAGATTCTACTGATAGCATGGTTTCGCATTTCACATGGGAAAAAATTTGTGGCAAAAATAGCTTTAAACGCCGTCTCCGCCTTTTGAGCATTTGTGAGCTTCAAAATTGATAAATCTGAAACAATAATTTGTTGGTGTTGTTACATATTTTATGTTCTTAGAAAAATTAAAAGATTTGTTAAATACGGTTGAAGAAAAAATAGCACTTTTCGAAAATTTATTTTTGCGGAAGCCGGTTAACTCAATTTACCAGTTGGTTCAAATTGCAATTTTGCTCATTTATTAAAAATTAGAGCTATCAAAAGTACGAGCTAGCAATCTGGAGTCGTATATGAATTCATTTCACCCGAGCTCAAATGCCTCACAAAATTTAATATCGGCATAAATTTGGCGCCGAAAAGTTGATGTTGGCCAAAGTGCCTCGAACTCAGTGTTTGTTCGCTCGAATGGGTGACATGTCATGTATAGTTAGTGACCCATTTACAGTAATGTCATGAACATTACTTTTAATACAATTTATTTTACTGCAGCTGCATCAATGGAAGTTTATTAATTAATAAATTGTAAGATCTCTCGATACGTAAAAAAAAACTTGTGCCATTTTGAATTTTAGGCAGTTTTTGAGTGAGTTTTCTCGAATGTTATGATATCAATATAAATTAGAACATGAGTTCTAAATAAGAAAACATTTTGCTGAATATTTAAAAAACCTATTTTTCGGACATTAGAAAATGTTCAATTTCTAAAAATAAAATCATTTAGTTTTTACTTTCATTTATTTTTGGGACGATTGTAGACGATTTCATCATGTTTTTGATTTTTTTTGGATAAAAATTTTAAAGATTTTATCCCCAGATCAAGGGAAATCATTATTTTTACGTTTTGAAATTATGAACATCTAAATTTTATCTTTGAAATTTAATAGCTATTGCTATCAAGTTGGTCCAATTTTGGCTGTTTAGCCCCGCCTTGGTAAAAAATGAAATTTATAGTAAGACTTTAGTCTGCATACACGTTATTAATTAAAATTACCTGATCTCAATTAAAGGTCAAAGTTCAAAATCCAATAGAGAAAACACACAAATATCGATCAAAATATGGGAATTTGTGTTTCTAGGACATGACGGATGAAATCAAAATTTTTTTTTAATTTTCATATTTATAATTTTAATCAAAAGACTGGGTCAAAAAACTTTTTCTTAAAAGTTTTGTCTTTTATTTGCTAAAATGGCTTTTTTTGTTTGTTCCAATAGAGATTGCAATAATTGAAACTTAATTTCATTCTTGTTTCAAACGGAGAATCTTTTAGTTTTAAAAAATTCATAGGGTATGATAAGTGCATTCTCGATTGATTCGTCGTTTTAAAAGAGTCGTTTTTCGACGAAGCAAGTTACTTCACGCGTTAACCGAATCGAGTAGTTAAGGATACAAATTTCGATTTAAAAACTGGTCGATTTTTCATCAGCTTAATTTTCTTTCTGCGTCTCATTATAATGTTTTGAAGAAAAGTTTTTCTCATTTTTTATATCAGAATGTTTATAAGAACGAGCCAATTGTACAGCAGGTTTTTACTAAATATATTGCTTTTATATAAACAAATATTTTATTCTGGATAATTTTTAAGTGGCAAATGAAAAGCTATAACAGGAACAATTAAGCGGAGTAAGGTCATATAATGTTTTTTTGTCCCGAACAAAAATGTTGATTTGTTTTTTCTAATATCAAAATTATTTTTCCTTTAAAATGGTCAAAAAAGGTCAAAAGGGAGAGTATTCAAGAAAAGGACATTTAATTGAGTTTAATTGATCAATCGATAACCATCACACTGATATTCATAATATACTGACTTTTTTCGGCTAAAATAAAATTTCGTGAATTTTTGTGTCAAATGGCAAAACTGGTTATGAGTAACCAATCGGTTGACATCCGAAGACCAAAAACAATACCAAAATCAAGAGATCAAGAAATCATGAGATTCTTAAATGATGTTTTGTAGATAATTTTTGAAAATATTTCAAAAATGTTGGGTAATATAAATAAATATCCGTTTCAGCCAAGGGCATTACTATCATATACACAGTTGCCCTGATTATATCACCGTCTTAACCAATTCGAACAAGATAACCTAAAACCACTGACGAAAAAGAGCTAAAAGAATTAAACGACCATTTTGTATACAACATTTTAGAGTTTGCAAAAAAGTTTTAGATCTTACTACGACCGTCGAAGAGCTGAGTCATTCTTTATACGAATTCTACGACCAGACTTGAACGACCAGAAAGATCATCGCTTCTTTCACTATTCTAAAGTGGGCAATTTTTAAAATACTCTAATTTAACCTAGCCCGCAATTCTCGATTAACTTTCGCGATGTATTCTAACATATTATTTTCGCGCACTTTCCTTTCTTGAGGCAATCTTCTCTTCAAAAACTTGTGAATCATAATTATATTATTTATTGTATTTGCCCGTTTTTCAAGTAATAGATTCAGTAACCAGACACTTCAAATGAGGTTCATGTTTTTCATGTTAACCTGTTTGGTGAGGTCTGGTTGATGAAGTGTGATGTGAGACCTTCGAAATTTTCCGATGAAATCCATAAGAATTTGAAATTGATCCAGACAATTTACAAATAACATAAAATGGATCATTATGGTAGAATTTCATTCATGAACCATATCACTAATGGATTTCATTCGCGAAAATTTCAAGGTCTCCACATCACACTCACTCAACCAGACCTCAACAAACAGGTTAAACATGAAAAAATGAACCTCATTTGTAAGTGTCTGGTTACTGAATAAATATATTATTAGTGCGAAAATGCGCAAAAATTCTCGGTATAAAAGCCAGCAGTACTTTCTGAACATTTAGTCCAAATTAATACTGATGATGCAATAAATCAAAACGTCTATTATATCTTTATTTATTAATAAATATGATTAATTTTAAAAGATCGATTATCTTAGATCGTTTTAAAAATATGAGGGTTCTTGGAAAAAAGTTGAAGCGAACATTCGTGATATTTAGCCCAGAAATTTTATTGAAAAGACAGAAAAATTGTGAAAAAGTGCACAAAATTTTCAGAATATTTTGATTTTTTGAAATTTTGACAAAGCCAAAAAATTTGCATCGAAGCTGAAATATTTTAGTGACAAAAATGCAGGTCACGTGATGAACTTCAAGAATCAGAGGTCGTTTACTGTTCTGTGAACTAGGGAATAAAACCCTTTTAATCTTATTCATTCATTAATGCAGCTAATTGATATGTATAAAAGTTTACTTTAATGAGAGCATAAAATTAAGGGAGTCTATTAGAGCTTTAAATATTCAAACCTCATTTTATTATATAAATTTGAACATTTCTTGAATATATCGAGTGAAAAATTTTACTCAAAGACTTCTGAAATAGATAAATTGAAAATTTTCTAAAAATTATTTATCCTTGTAAGAAAGTCACAATTTGTCGCGAAATATTTGCTTCGCTTAGAGAAAATAAAAAATACTGGAAAATATTTATCGATTTGAAACATTGCATGGCACCTTTGGACTTTATACTGGAAACCAAAATTCCGGTATTTACCGGTCAAATCTTGAATTGTCGGTTTCTCGATTACTGTGGGTGATATGAGATCGTTTTGAACCTTTCGCCTTAAAATTTTTTCATCTTGATTTTTGAGGGTCAAATTTTAAATATTACGCATGAAGGTCAAATTACAATGAGACTTTTATGAGGTCATATGACATTGCATATATCGAGTGATATTTCATGACAAATCCGAACAATCCGAGTATACCAAATTATTTTCTTGTTATCTAATATGACGCTATTATCAACAAAACATTCGATTAAAATGGTTGACCTAAACATCGAACGGTTGCTGTTGATTTATCTAACTGTATTATATGCCCTTATACCATGACTGTACAAAAAAGTGACCGAAAACAAATCGACTTTTCTGATGTCTATTTTTTTGCGTGAGAAAAATTGGAATCAGGAAAATTGCATATTTTGTGAAGGTTGAGTGGTCAATTTTGTGTTCCTCAAAACCCTCATGAAATTACATTTATTTTGAGGATCTTACTAAAAACAATGGCCATTTTAACTTTTGCTCAAAGTATCATGTTTATATTCACATTAATTTTGTACTTCAAAAACACGGTGACGTAAAATCTATCATAGCGGCTTTGACATTGCCTCATTCATAACTTGAAGATAATATTTCACTTGAATTTGAAAAATCTGTGAAGTAATCACCGAATTCGATTTGAAAATTTTACCATGTATAAGTATTTTTATCAGCGTACCTCTATTTAAATTTCAAGCTTTATTGGTCAATTTTTTTTCCAAAATTTTGAACATGTTTTCTTTTTTTTGTAGTAATGTAGCAAAGTTTTTTGTTAGTACTGCGTTGTGTTTTTAAAAATTGCAAAAAACAACAGACTTAGAATTCGGGATATGAGAGTGGGTTCAAAAAAAACTCATTCTCGGCAATCAGAATAAAACAGATGAGCACATTTCTCTTTCTAATTAAACAGTAACTCAAGAGGAATTTCTTCGATTATTTTGGGCGCTAGGACACACGGAAGTATTTGTTTAACAAAACTGTACTTACCACAATATTACTAGTCATTGTTTTTTGTATAATCTCGAAGCTTCTGGATTGCGTAAAATATTTTAAATGCTAAAATCAAACTCGTCATTGAAAAAGTTATTTCAGAAATATGTAAATTCGTGACAATATTCCAAAGAGAAAGTAAAATATTTTTGATTTAAAGTTAAGTATAATGTATTTGGATGTAATCCATAACTCTGGAATGATGCGCCGCACGTCATTTTATAATACTGAAGCGAGAGATCTAAGTGAAATTTGCAAAAGAAAATTTCTTTAGGAACTTGAAAAATAAACACAGAAAAATGATTTTTAAAGAAAACCTTTTTCCATATTCAACCAGCCCTGAATTTATCTTTCACCACATAATTTCGAAATTTTCATATATAAGAAATGTTATAGGAGAAATAAGGCAAAAATATAAAAACTGGGTCCAACACCAGTTCGAGAAAGCCTGAAAAATGATCTGAGAGAAATATATTTTTATTTGGATATACACTGAAAGCTGAATTTAGCCGGAACTGTAAAAAAAAAGTTCTCGTTATGTCTTTAACCGGTTGTTAAAGTAATATGTTTGGTTAATTTTATTTGCACATTACTTTTAAGGTTTAGTTTTTCAATATAAAAGAATAGAAAACATTTTCTCATGTTTAGATCAAAAGTTTTTTTTTTGAAAATGGACTACTTTTCACCAGCAACAAAAATGTAAGCACCCTCAATCCCCTTTAACTAGGCTTTAATTCAAATTAAATCAAACAAAGTGAAGTGATCTCTTAAATCTCTAAAATCGGCTCTGAACTCACAGCGCCACTAGCGGGCGAAATTCTTCGAGCACAATTTATATTTATATTTCGCGAATTTTTGTGATATATAGATTAGCCGTTATTACGTGTTAGTTAGTGGTAGTTTTAAGAGTCCTATTTTTAGATTAATTTTCATCCAGTGCTTTTTATATTGTTAGAATAAGCAATAAAATTTATTAAAAATATATCGTGGTTATTTTGATTATGATATCCACCGCAGGAGAAAGATCATAACAAAATTAAATTATTTTGTGGCCACTAAAGGGCCCAATTTTTTTTGATTCGCATAATCAGTTTCCTCGGGATTTTTTGACCCTGTGAAGTCAAACAATATAATTTATTTTTTATATTATATAAAGCAACAGTTTTGCTTAGGTCAGATATTTTGTCGATTTGCTCCCCAGGTCAGTTATTTTCAAAAAGTTCACTATAAAATATCTACTTCTGTATATCTCCTTTAATTTTAGAAACCTTTGATGGCGAACTTTGTCATAATGGTGTTCTCACAAAATCAAACTAAAAATTGAGAAAAAATATTTCACCTCAAATGAGACACTTTTGATAGCATACTACGTGTTTCTACAGAAGAGAACTTTGTAAAATAACATTTCGTTAGAAAAGGTATAACAAAGTTAGCCTTTTATTATCAAGAGAAAAATTTTAACAATAAAACGCTTTTTCCAGAATTCTATAACCCTTAGGTCAAAAAATAATCGTTGAAGTTTAAGAAGGAAGACGCTGATGTGACTTTGAGACCCATAAAATAGAGTCAAAATACGTCTTTTTTTGATAATTTTGAAGCCAAATCCAAAAAGTATTCCCGAGAGTTATTAAGGTGATCTTCCCGCGTTTTGTCCGATTAATTCAAGTCAAAAATTATTTTTATACCTCGGAAATAAAGGGGGACATACATTTTCGATAAATAATTCCGTCAGTTTTGTTAGCTCGATTCTCATTGGACGATAAATACGTCACATTGGAAGTTTTAGGATGCAAGATTTTTGTTCTAATATATTAAAGCGAAGTCATTTATGGTCGAAAAATTTGTAGTACTTTGGCAATAAGCCATTTAAGAGGGGACTGGTGGCTGGTTTATCAGGCCTAAGGGGAATTGAAAATGCTTCAAAGTCACCTACAAAATTTTTCGAAATTTCTGATTTTTTTCTAAGTATTTTTAACAAAATGCACTAAGAAAATTACGGTTGCTTTAATTTCACAATTGAAACGTCGAAATACCATCTTGATCTCAGCCCACTTTCAAAAATTGAAGCACTTTTTTTTTGAAATTTTTTTCATCGGTTCTAAATAAAATTACATTTCGAGTTTAAGGTTGAAATCTCAAGAAGTGCTCAAGTTTGGGTTTTTTTTGTGTGCTAGTTAGCTTTGCAAATAATTTGAATGAATTTTATAATTTTTCCTAGGAGGAGATAGTTTTTCCGACGAATAATTGCCTAAAAGGTTGTTTTTCAATATTCTAGAGAAAATATAGCGAAATTTAAAAAACTGCTCGGGATAAAGTTTGGCCTCCCACTTTAACAAGTTATGTCAACATGTCAGCTAATTTCGACGTTAAACCTGGGAGGAGATAATTTTACTCTTTTGACTTAGGTTCGCTTGTGTGTGAAGGTCTGTATGCATACAAACAAAATTGAGATATTTTTTATACAAGCTAAAGGCTAGTTCTACATGATGGCTCATTTGACTAGTATCCTAAAAGCCCTGGTTGGCTAATTTTACATCGAGACAATTCAATTCTAGCGACCAGAACCCCCTTAAACCCCTGATTTTCTAAATTAAGTGTAAGAACTTATACCTTCGAGCTTTAACCGCTAGCTAAGGGACACGATTTATCAATGTGTGAACATATTTTCTGTTTCACGGTAAAAACGATAAAACTACCCTAGTCAAAGTCATTAATAAGGCAATTTAAATATAATCTGAAACTTCTTGATGAGGTTTTTTATGATGAGTTTTTAATTAAGATACCTAAATCAATCAAAGTCATTTTATCTCTCCAGTTTTCGATGTTTATTAATTTTCATATATTTTTGAGGAATCATGTTAAAATAGTTTTTAGTGGAATCGAGAAAGCAAACTCTCAAAATACAGTATGTACTTTTTTTACTTGCGAAGTGAAAATTGTCATTTAGTTAATTATGGCCGATTAAAAATGGTAAATAGGTCGATTTTATTTTGAAAGCCAAGCTATAGCCAATGTCAAGGGTTTGAAAATAAAATCCACCTAATTACCATTTTTGTTGGCCGTAATAACCTAAATGACAATTTTCACTTCGCAAGTAAAAAAAGTACATACTGTAGAATAAAAAAATTCGTATGAGAAATGAGTAGCTGAGTCAGGGAAAATTTCAAAGAAATATGGATTTCGACCGAAAAGTTAGACAGATAGCCTTTTTCAAACCAAAGTGCATCTCAGTTTTAAAAAGGGTGTCCACACTGTTTTAATTTCTGTTTCAAGAAGCAACTTATCTGACTGCGTTCTTAGTTATCTTCAAATGACAAAAAATATTCAGAGATTGATATCAAAAAATGTTATTTAACTTTTTAAGGAGAAAAACATGACAAATTGAAGTAAAACATTGTGAAAATTTTTTTTGTCACATGACCAAAATTGATTGATAGACACGCTACTTATGCACCCTTGATTTTTGGTTCGATATCCTGCTGTCAAACAAATATGCTTAAAATGTGCGCTATGGAATTGATCAAGGAAAAAATTTTACCCATTTTCGTCTATCGAAGTATTCATATCCCTATTCACACTTTTGTTAATATCCGGCCTGATTAGGAAACGTAGTGTGTTTTTTGAGCAGTAGGGCCGGGATATTAACAAAAGTTGTGAATAGGGGATATAAAATAAAATTTATGAATACTTCACCATTTCCATGTCAGAGGTTACATTCTTGGAATAAGTTCGAATGATTATTTGCATACTTGACAAAGCCAAAGTAGAACGTTTTGTCCAAATGAAAATAAATGAATTAGATAGAGTGTTTTTCAATTATATTTCAACACAAGAAGTAATTAAACCTTAAAATCTGTCAGTTATTTTTTTTCGAGATATCACTATTTTTAGTTATATTTTTTTTTGTCAATCAAAAATACAGAAATAACACGAAAAATACAGTTAAAATTAGGAGGCATTTTTGATAGAACAATTGGATTGCTATATTGTCTTAGTTTTCACATTATTTTGTAGGGTGTTGGCAGTCAGAAATAATGAAGCGATTAATTTGAAAAAAATAAAAAAAACTGTCAAATATGTCAAATGTGAAAAGAAGTTTCATTATTTTTTTTTGAAGTCTGAGCCCGATTTTGACTGCGGACACCCTATAAGTTAGGTTTGCGTTTGACCCGCTTTTGACCAATGAGAGCACCGAAGCTTCTAAAAGAAGTTCAACCACGAACGCGAACCTACGGGCCTAGTGATATCAATCTTTTATATACCTTAAAACTCGTGATAACTAAAGTTAACAAGGCGGTTAATTTGATTAAAAATAAAAAATTTCGAACCGAACAAGCATTCCTTTTTTCAAACTTGTGAGTTTTTTCTCAAAAATCAAGGTTTGAGAGCCAAAAAATATTAAATTTTTAATTTGTAACAAAAATTGTGTCAATTTTACTGATTAGTAGCATTGAACCCTAAACTTCCGATTCGGCATTTGTTTTAAATACCGAAAATACAAAATTCGATATATTTTGTTCACGTGACGATCAAGAATTTTTTTTTTGATATTTTTTTTACAATTTTGGATACTATTCGCCCCAAGAAGTTTCACAATAAGCCATCCATATTCCTATAGATCGATTTTAATGGTGGACATCCATAGTGCATTCAAACAGTTTGCGAATCAAAACTAAGGGCAAAACAAACCAATTTTAGAAATGCGATGGTTTTGGGTTCAAAACTATGACTCGACATAAATTTCGTTACCTGTATTTTTTTTAAGTTATTTCTGTTTTCTGATAGTGAATTAACACATCCTGTAGAATATATCCATTTAAAAATAATTTTTTTCATGACCATTTACGTTCAGAATGGACTTTGAACTTGAAAACACAAATATTTCAATGTTCTGTGATCAAATCGTGGGGAATTATTCAAAGGATATGATTGGGGAGATACCAGATTATAAAAGCAATGTAAGTTTCAAAATTTCAAGTCACTTTTTCTCGGAAATTAAAATAAGGGAGTGGTGATCTTTTTTGTCATTTTTGTTGCGATTTTACTCATTTTTAAAAAATTTCTAACCTGCGAAGAAAATATTTATCATTATAATAAATGATAATCATTAATAGAAATAATTGAAGAATAGGAATTTTACTGCAGGTTTTTATTTTTTCAATCTCAATTCAGGGATAATTGTTTTTTTATTTATGAATGTTAAAAAGACCATCAGTTACAAAATTTTGCGTCACTGAGTCTCAATTTGCGAAATTGCTTTTGTAAGGTATCATAATTCCTGAAAATGGTGGAAAGACAAGCCGAGGCTCGAACCGGGGCTCTATCATCAACGACGTCATGATTCTAGCGTGTTAACCAACTACACAGTGTACACTACGTTGCCCGACATTTCGAGTCGGATATATGGCGCGAATAAGTCGCACGACTAATCGCTCGACCTAATCGCTCCTTACACCTCCCTTAGATTCAACTGGGAATTCGGAAATTATGATATATTGTTATTTTCGAGGTCGTTTAACCCTCAGAGGCTAGCACTTGAAGTGTGGGTGATTACAGGGTACACAGGTCTTATAATCGAAGCGAATTACTACAGTTTAAGCTTCATGAGTCCCCGTTTTGGGTTGTACACGTTTTTCGACTGCACTGTATAACGGATTGGTTACCGGTTTCACAATTTTGAGGTGGCGCTTCCTTTTTATCAGTTCTAGAGTTCCCATACTATCCAACAATTAGCCTTTTCGGGTTAACCACTCTAGAATCCAGAATACTGCATCAAGGTTTCTAGCTTGAGGGTACCACTATTGTCTTCCATTGTAAGGTATCATAATTCCTGAAAATGGTGGAAAGACAAGCCGGGGCTCGAACCCGGGGCTCTATCATCAACGACGTCATGATTCTAGCGTGTTAACCAACTACACTACGTTGCCCGACATTTCGAGTCGGATATTTCNTTTAAAGTGACCCAGGCATAATGATCGATATCCCTTTATTACACTTTGCGTAGAATGCGTAGCCACTACTTTTTTTAACGTGTGATTTTAACGTTGTGGCTACGCATTCTAAGCAAAGTGTAATAAAGGGATATCTTTTAATTAAATATTATATCCCTTCACGAGGAAGGTAGATATTTTCTGATTTGGTCTAGTACATTAGGACTACTAATAGTACATAATGTAATAGACCAAATTAGAAAATATCTACCTTCCTCGTAAAGGGATATTCTCTTATTGCCTTGTCGTAAAGATTTGATCCCTCAAAAATTTGGGGATGAGAAAACGACGCGTCATTTACAAACGAGTCATCCGATTTACTTCTTAGATAGCTCAAACTGAGCACAATTATCTAATCAATATAATCATTAAAAATTGGTTTTAATCGGCTCTTTTTTTTGCTAAGATTACTGAAATTGTTTAATTATTAGTTTTTGTTAAAAAATAGTATTATTCACTAGATATTTGTGCACAGTTTGAGCTATCTAAGAACCTAATCGGCTAAGTCGTTTTTGAAAACCGCGTTGTTTTCTCACCCCCCGTGTTTTTGAGGGATCAAATCTTTACGATAGGGCAATAAGGGGATATATAATTTTTTTTGAAATTATTTTTATAAAATTATTTTTATTAAGCTTTCTGACGCCCCCATGGGAATAATGCTCTTGCTCGCCTTCAAATTCAGTGGAATTTTCTGACAATTTTTTTGACAATTTATCTAACAAAAACTCTTCAGAAATTGGCTACAAAAGAAAATGGAAAACATTGTGAGCAAGATATTTTAAGGGCTCTTCACTGGCGTTTGAATGTTCCAAACTATTTGACGTTTGCCTACGCGATTTTAGAAACATTAAACTTGAATCAAGCTTTGCATATTACGCTGCTGCGGACAACAATAGAATATATAAAACTTTTAGTGATTGAAAACGTCACTTCTGCTGGGTTTTATCCATCAGTTTTGGTCACTTACGTCATACACGAAGCAATTACAAATTTGGTAGGTACACCTGTAGACCTAAACAATTTTAAAACTTTGTGAAAACCAAATGTATCAAAAACTAAATTTTCTTCGAAAATATTTCGGTAATATATAATTTTTTAGGGAGTGGGCGTCGCTGATTTGGGGTTTTTCTATGCCGATTCTCAACAAACAGGAAAAGGTAATGATTCAAAAACTTTTCAAGCTTGAAGAACAGCTGTTCAAGATCATTTTTAAAAGTACAGTAATCTGATACTTTGCCACCTGCGCAAACACAGAGACTTCAAAATAGACTTCTAAAAGCAGACTAAAAAACTATCTCCGATCTCAATTTTGAAGCTTTTTTCCCCAGTTTTATTAAAAGGCATCAAAGCGGCAATACCAATCTTTTATCGTGGCTTTTTTTTAACTTTTTATATTTGCTTGGACGAAATAACGAAAAACCGAGTTTTCGAAATTTTGAAAGACTGGATTTTAGGGACTCCTTCAAAAACTATCTTCTCTCTCAATTTTTGAGATAAATTTTCGGTTCATGACTGAAAAGAAAGCTAAAGACGTTTTCAAGAGATGATCGTGGCTTTTTTGTGAAATTTTTTATTTGGCTTGATACTGGAAGCATATGAAGTTTACTATACGTTTTCAATATCTGAAACTCAAAAAATAAAATTAGATAAAAAAAATATTATTTTTTGATTTTTTTCAAATATTCAAACACTTTTAAGTATGTTGATGCTTATAACAATTCTCAGCCTGCAACAGGAAAAAAAATATGATATGTTTAAAAAATTTCAAAACTAAGTCAAGATTGTTTTTTCGATATTGTATCCAATAAAATGAAAAAAGTTCAAAAAAAGCCACGATGAAAGATTCGTATTACCGTTCTGATGTCTGTGAATAAAAATCAAGAAAAAATCTCCAAAATTGCGAGAGGAGATAGTTTTTTAGTCTGATTTTAGAGGTATATTTTGAAGTCTTTGTGTTTGCGTAGGTGGCATAGTATCAGATTACTGTACTTTTAAACATGATCTTGAACAGTTGTTCTTTAAGCTAGAAACGTTTTCGAATCATTACCTTTGCTTGTTTGTTGAGAATCGGCATATCAAAACCCCAAATCAGCGACTCCCACTCCCTTAACTCGGGTACGACCGCAGTTAAAGATGGCCCAGCCGCCCGTGGGGCGCTGTAGCGCCTCATAACTAAATGCCAATTCCATATGGTTTGTCATTAAGGGACCTATCCAACTTAGCCCTTGATGATTTTATTCAGACAATTATCTCGCTGATGGATCAAATTTTTTTTAATTTTGATTATAAATGCATCTTTTTTCAGTTCAAAAAAAATAAGCGTTTAATCAACAAAAAAATACTAAAAACGCATTTTTGTCGTATTTTATTTCATACATAATATAGATCTGGTCATGACGTCTTCTCTGGTATCAATTTCAAAACAAGTTGTCATCAAAAATTTTCAAGTACTAAAGTTTATGTTCTTGAATTTGAAAAGCAAATATTCTGATCATCTGGGTAGTAATCATATTTCTTCCACATTTTCATGCACTCAAAAATTGTTTTTAGCACACAAATGAGCTGAAATTAATATATTTTAAACCGTAGTCAAACATTTAGTATGAATAAAACCAAAATTATTTATTTTGATGAATTTAAATTTTGATCAATTAAAATTAAGCTTAATCAGTACGTTTTNGCAATTTAAGATACTGAGATTGTCTAACTAAGTTTCATCTTTATATTTTCACGACTTTTGAAGCATATCATAATTCTCATTTATACAGTCACATGATCGTTTTTCGACTATACCGTAATGGGAAAAAAGTCTTAGAATTTTCTGTAAAGTAGCCTTATATATGTTTTAAGCAGATTTGAAATTTTTTGGCAGAAAAAAATACTGTAATTAAGTACTGTAATTCCACGAAAAAAAACACAAAAATTTTTCGCAAAAAAAATCAGCGTTCACTAGGTCGACGATGATCCCAGTATCTATAAGGGTCGAAAAAAACGTTTAAAGTTGATGGGGCGCTACAGCGCCTCACGGGCGGCTGAGAGTTAAGCATTGAGTACATATCCTGTTCAGAGTGAAAACCACAAAAATTGGCCGACAAGTGGCCTGTACACTTAACTGTCGTACAGACCACCTGTCGGCCAATCAGAAACGCTTATTTTCCAGTCTAGTACATTCTTACAATTTTTGTGCTTTTCCACTCTGAACAGGATATCATTTACTAGTATAGACGAGAGAAAATATTTCTGTCATGAAATTTTGGCTCGAAGTAGCCAAAAATAAATCAAATTTTGACCGAAATCAGAAATGAAAGGATACGAAACTAAAATATGGTTAGAAACCCATATCTAGGTTCATACCCAGGTTTAAACTTTTAAATTACATCTACTCTAGATAAGGTTTTTTTTTCTGAAACTTTTGCGATTATAAAATTTTTGAAAAAAAAGAAAAAATGGTCTGATTCGAAAATAGCGAATTTCATGTCAAATTTCAAAAATAGCCACGTAAAAATTTCAAAACTTCATATGTTTCCAAAAACCGCATTTTAGCTCGATCGAAGTCATAGTTCTGAATTGGTCAATATGAGAAAGCGGCTTTTACAATTTATTGAAGATTATCAAGTTCAAAATGCATTCGATGAATTAAGCTTATTTGTTTCTGAAAATGAACTTTTAAAAATCTGCACATAATTTAATTATTTCAAACGCACAGTTCACATTTTCAATATTTATTTTAATAAAAATTTTCCGATCTTATTTTTCTTGATGTTATATTTTAATGAAACAACTGGATCGTATTGTATCCAGAGAAGATAAAATCATATCTAGAGAGGAATAATACAAATGAATGGTATCGTGGAGTTAAAAATAAAACTTGATCGCATCGTATCGGAAGTGGTTAAGAAAGAAAATGAGATCGTATCGTATCGCTAAAAAACCGATCTGATATATCGTGATACGATCTGAAAATTTCGATACGATTAAATTATGCATATCCCTGGTTTAATATGCAGAATATAATTATGACCTGGTGGACTACTTGTGGCTGTGAATTTTGAGGCTTCCTAAGGCTAAACTAATTGAGATGAAACATTCCTGAACCATACTTTTTAATGATCCATCCAAGTCCCTTGAAAGTTTTTTTAGAAATATTATGTTTTGATTTCTCTCACCGTTTTTGTTTAAAATGAGACCACAGTTTTTAATATCGTTTCTAGCAAATCAAAACCAAAAAATCTGGTAGTGACATTCATATTGTCTAATTATAAATTTCATATTCAATGTTGCTTATTTCGCGTACTTTTAACACCGTTTTCAATGGACACTTAACAGCCATTGTGATGGAACTTCAGAAACATTTGTCGAAATCTACACCAAGGAGGCTTTCTATGTGCCGAAAATGGTGATCCCAGGTTTATGTGGAAATAAAATTGCATCAATTCGTCCAAAAAGGGCGTTTTTTGTCACAGTCGACCTAATAATTGGATCTCAATTCCTGGCTTCTATATCCCCTATTCACACTTGTGTGAATATCCCGGCCCTACTACTTAAAAACACACTACGTTTACTAATCAGGGCCGGGATATTCACAAAAATGTGAATAGGGGATATGAATGTCATGACAGAAGATTATATTCAAAACAATCTACTGTCAAAGACATTTTACATGTCATAATAAAAATGAATCAGTTTCCGCAAGCCGGATTTGAATTTTTTGTGAGGCGAGATTACATAACGTTTTTTACGGGCGTTTTTTAAACCCGTAAAACACATGGCGTCAAAGAACTCCCTTAATAAAATAACTAATTTTTTGTCCGATCTAAATCGAAAAATACTTGATCGGATCGACTTTGATCCGATCCGATCATGTTTTTTTAAATCTGCGATCCGATCAAGTTCGATCCGATCAGGTTTTTCAAAACGTTTTGCCGACCCCTTAAGCTAAAGCTTGATAATCCGATTTTTTTTTATCTGTGGCAAAAGTTTATTTTTTTCGAAATAAATTTAATTTTATTTAATTTCGAAATCACTATTATGTCATTAATTCACGTAATTTAGTTGATTAATTCAGAGCATGTGATCACCTGGGATTATCCGCGCAGTAGGAAATGAGTGCCGAGAGGTCTGTTCCCCTTTTTCGATCGCAATCAATCTTTATTTGCATAGCGCGGCGATTTTACCGCCCAGCCAAAAAATGACCATCGGTTTCTAAGTTTCCCCGTTTTTTAAGCTTCTCGAATTATACATTTGAAAATGTCACCCCCCTCTTACAACTACGTAACCAATCAGAGGCAAAACCCGTTAAACCTACGACTCTCAGGCGTTAGGAGAGGGAAGGTCGTTAACACTGAGGGCACTGTATAATGCATTCAGAAGGTACTTACACCACCTTCTCAAACGTCCTGACACCTATGATTTGAAAATTTTTGTCAGGAGGTTTGAGAAACTGTCAGGACGTTTGAGAAACCGTCGGGACGTTTGAGAAACTGTCAGGACGTTTAAGAAACCGTCAAGACGTTTGAGAAACTGTCAGGACGTTTGTCAATATAGTTTTTTTGGTGATTTTATCTTGAAAATTATTTCATTTTAGCTTTTTATTTAACTTTATGAAAGTGAGCAAATAAAACTGTGATTTTTAAT
>SCLH01000092.1:135399-217599 GCA_004367855.1 Oikopleura vanhoeffeni | reverse complement strand
ATATATAATCTGAGAATATAAGCATGGTGAGGAATCGTTTCCGGATTTTCCCAAAGTACTTTTCAATAAAATTACGAATTTTTCATTTTTAAAACTCATTTTTCGCCACGTGGTGGTGGTCTTAAACTTTTTAATAGAAATCTTCTTCTTAGCTAGGGTCGATAACGTATAAGTATAAATTAAACGTATGGATATATCTAACTTGAAAATCGAAAAATCCCCAGTGGCCTAACCCTAGCTATATCTCTAGAGTTCGGTGAGTTTGTGAGTTATGTTTATTTTCTCTACCATGATAAGTGTGTGTTTAACTGAATCGATCGACATTAATATCGCGAGTTGTGTGGAAAAAATTCGCGACGTTTTTTTCACCCGCTGAATTCGTAAAATGTGAACGACAATGGATTTCAAAATGATTCGATTACTCACGGGGCCACAAGCGCAAGATTTGTAGCCATTTTATTAAATTTTGAGCCTCCTGGTATGAGTTCGGTTAATAACAAAATAAAACTGTCTTAGACACACCCTAAAAATCTTAAGAAATTCAGCTCATTTAATGTGCAAAAGTTATTACTAGTACTCGAAAAGATTAAAAACTATAAAATTTAATATATTATTTCGGCAAAAATTTCGGCGTGATATATGTCCCCCCTGTAAAACCTTCTGAATGTTTATTGCCAAAAATGTTGAACTGATTAGTATGAAAATATATCATAATTATTAACTTTATTAAAATATTAAGCAAGTTCATTAACTATTTATCAAAAATGATTGTATCAACAACTCATTTTATAAAACTCTGTTATACATCAATTTTCTGTTAACATCAAACTAACTTATGAATAAAGTAATTAAAGTTCATAATATTTATGTTGTCTATAACGATATTTTAATGATAGATTAATACATGCTATTTTTATACATTTCACTATTTTGTATACATTTAACAATTGTATACATTTAATTTGTATACATTTGAGTTTTATTATTTTCCAAAGGCAATGATAAAGTTTGCAAAAAGTATACAATTTAACAATTTATACATTATACGTGATCGTCTAGTTGTTTTAAAATTATATACATTTCAATTCTTGGATATAAATTGTATACATTCACATTTTTTGCATTTCAAAGGATTGTATACATTTAATATTTTGTATACATTTCACATTTTTATGATACATTTTAAACATTGATACTATTCGCGCTGGATACATTTCACTAGTATACATTTTAGTACTGACCCCGTTTCCAATTATTTAATTTAATTTAAAAAAATTTAAATTGATAATAAAAATTATCGCACGCGCTCATTCGGTAACTTTTTCCCTCTTTTTGGGTCAAGATGACTCATAATTTCAAAAATAATACAATCTACCAAAATACTCCGCCTGCATTGTACAAGATATAAGTTTTTGAATTATGAGTCATCATTAGCATAAAAGGAAAAAAAAGATTCACTTTCCAGCATTGTATAAAAATCTCACATGTTGACAATTGCTCTGATCGTCCGGATATTTCGAAGTCTTGAACAGAATCAGTTAATTAATTTGTACAGTATTGTGAATCTTTAAAATTTCAGAATACATGTTCAAAATATGCTGGAGATACAGAAATTATGACGTCACGTTTCAAATGTCTGGTTAAGTATAATCTTCGATACCTCTATGCATGAATTATTGATAATAATGTGAAAATTATGTGTAAATGTAATTTCCACCCTTAATTTTTTCTGAATCCTAGGCTTCAACCCTTTAACCTCTAAAAGGTACTTTACTTTTAATTATTGGCACTTAAATTTTGGATAGCACTTGAAATTCTGACTACTTTTTTGTGAGTAAGTTAATTCGAGGTGGTTGCCCCTCAAATCCTTTTCTTTCCAAGGAGTGAACCCTTAATCTCAATGGATTTATCTTCAGGATCTGATTTTCAATACGGATAGGAAAAACTTTCGTCTTTTAATAAGGGGGTGGTGGTGATCTCAAGAATAACAAATAATTTCATTCACACTCCAGATAGAGTTTCACCTAATAACCATGGGCCCTTCCCAATTGCCCATCCGGTATACCGGAAAAGCACTTCTGGATTTTGATAAAGATCAATCTTTTTTTTTGCATTCCTTATTGGGTTTCAAGTCTGTGAATTATCAGTCTTTAGAATTACATATAAATCCTCAAATTGAAAAATTCTCAAAAAAATTGCAGTTGCTGAAATTTTATTTATATAGTCAGTTAAATTTAGGTTGGAACCATTTTTGGCATAATTTATAAATTTCGAATTTATGTGCAAATGCCCGAATCGACATTGCAAATAAATGTAAATTGTGACATTTTGTGAATAATTTCATAATATTTTGCAAAAGATCGTGCGCCAGATTCACATTCCCCCTCATAATTTCCAAATTTCCTTTATTTTTTACGATGAACCCATGGAGTTACAAAAAATTTGAAGTTCTGAAGAGTAACTTTCGAGCATTTTTGTCCAACATTCCCAAATCAAATCAGAGATAAAGCATGGCTCAGATGAGTCCGTTGAAAATGTTCGAACAACTATATATATCCTATTACGAGGAAGTAGATCAAAATTGCCTAGGTAAAAATACAAACCAATTGTGTGTTCAATTCAGGGATTTGATTGGTTGGTTGCCGTCTCACTTCGTTGTATTTGGTTTGTATTTTACCTTGTTAATTTCACCGTTTAATTGGTTTGTATTTTTACCTAGGCAATTTTTGATCTACCTTCCTCGTAATAGGATATAGTTTCCCAAATAAAAAACAAATTTAATTTACTTTAAACATTTATCTTTAAAGGTTTTTGAAGAATATTTTCGCGGTTTTTGAAAAAAAATAAATTGATTAATGAATTATTTAAATTAGAAACTCGAAACATAACTGAAAAATAAATGTACTTTTTAAGAGCTTTTAGTTTAAAAAGTCCAAGGGAATCCTAGGTAAAAAAGTTTATAATTGAAAAATTATTAAGTAAAGGCCTATTTGGCCATTTTAAAAATATGATTCTCATTTTTTTCCAAAAATTCTTTTTTTAGCTAATATTATTAGTTATATACTAAATTATGAAAAGTGCTATTTTGTAAGTACATATTTTAGTGTATTTTGAGCTTCGATGGCTGAATTTCATTGATCACCTCATAATTCCGGGACAAAAGGTATGAGGAAAAAGCCTGGGGTATTTTTCAAATTTGTTAGTTTTATGAACAGTACTGTTTGTGAGCTAAGTGATTTTATTTTTAACATTGAAAAATTGTATTTTGAAAAACTTTGAGCAAGAAATTTTTTGAAACCCTATTTGATAACTATTTTTTTTCGATATTTATAAAACTTTATCTCCAAAGATTTAGAACATTATCATATTTTTAGTCATTTGACGCGTAATCATCTCTTTTTTTTGGTCTCATTTTGGCAGAATGTACTGGGTGATTCCCCGGCGAAATGTTACAAAGTTTTTCAAACGGCATGAATGGTGGATTTTGATTACGATAAGACCTCTCCGAGAAAAGTTTTCTCAAATTAAATTTTTTTTATGGCCATATCTTCAGCATGACGAATAACCCAAAATCACCAAAAATTTTTCAAAACATGTCAATTTCGGATCAAATTTCAATTTCAAAAACAAAAAAAACCCGAATCTTGTTGCCCGTTTTTGAGATGATGTGACATGAAAAACCTCCAATTTTTTGTTCAGCGTGATTCCGCAAGTTCTTACAGTACCGTTTTTGGATTTGTATAAAAATCGTCTCCAGAGTCTCACATGAACTGTAAGTTCATTTCCCTAGGATCAAATTTTCGGATACAAAAATATGACAAATTTTGCGTAAAAAATGCGTCAGGGAAGTATGGACTCCATTGATCACGAATTTTATCTTAAAAATTTCCAAAATATTCACAGTTGGTGCTAGAGAGCAAAAACAGTAAATCCTGAATTTGTCACATCATCTCAAAAAACGGGCAAAAAGATTCGGGTTTTTTTGGTTTGAAATTCACAATCTCTAAAATTCGTCATTCGGTGATTTCGCTCTCTAGCGTCATCTACGGATATTTGATAAGTGAAAATAAGGCCTGTCGTAATTTCTGTAGTTTGGTGTTTTTTTCGGCATAGTTTTTGATTAAATTGAGCATTTTTTTCACTACATAAAAAAAAATCAGGATTTACTGTTTTTTCTTTCTAGCACCAACTTTGAATATTTTGGAAATTTTAAAGATGATATTCGTGATCAATGAAGTCCATTTCTTCCGTGACGCATTTAGCAAAAATTAGACATATTTTTGTATCCGAAATTTCGACCCTAGGGGAAATGAACTTACAGGTCCTGTGAGACTCTGGAGACGAATTTTCATACAAATCCAAAAACGGTACTGTAGAAACTTGCGGAAATCACGCTGAACAAAAAATTGGAGGTTTTTCATGTCACATCATATCAAAAACGGGGCAACAAGATTTGGTTTTTTTTTAAATTTGATTCGAAATTGACATGTTTTGTAAAATTTTTCTGGTGATTTGTGGGTTTTTCGTCATGCTGAAGAATATGGCCATAAAAAAAATTAATTTGAGAAAACTTTTCTCGGAGAGGTCTTATCGTAATCAAAATCCACCATTACAGAACAACAATTATAAATAATAAATACTAACATATACTAATACAGCAGGGTCCGGCGTATAGGTGAAAGTTTTGTCGCTCAAAACCTTCACCTAAAAGCCGGATTTCACCTATACGCCGGATTTCACCTATACGCCGGACGGCTGGGAAGATACGCTCTGTTTGGTTAATAAAAACAAGATCTAGAATTTATATTATTAATTTGTAGTTAAAGGGTAGTCAGATTGAGAATTAAGGCTGATTGTTTGCTCCATTTTTAATCACAAATGCAAAAGTGACGGTTTTTAAAAACCTCAGAAACTACTTTTCGGATAATTGACTCACGCAGTAATTTGAATTTAGCTTCTAGAATGCATTTATTTGATTTTATTCGAACAAATATATTAAATAAATTTTGATTAAAAATGAATTCTAAGAAAAAAAGAGTACCAGTGGTACTGTACCACTCTAAAAAAGTATCACTTATCGCTTTAAGCCATAATATGGAGAAATTAAAAGTGCTAGAAATACGCCAGAAAAATCCCAAAGCTACTGGGGCCGTTATTTTGTAATTATTTTATAAAGAAATGATCGAAGTATCACAGACTCGACTTTAAGAATCATAAAAAACGAAAAAAATATAATACCATCTAATTAAATTTAGGGCAATTTTTTAGGACTATTATGGAGCAGATAAATTGTAATTTTTATGTTGAAAATTTTCGGCGTTCCTACCGTATTTTTGAGAACTAACTAAGAAAAAAAACAGTAACTCGAGGTTGTAGTACGAACGTCGTATAGAAATTGAAATCCAATTTATGAAAGATTTCTGCGAAATTATTTGAAGAAAATTGAGTGCAGATTTTTGAAAAAAATCAACTGTATGGATGAATAGAATAAAACGCTGAAACGACAAATTAATTGAATAAGTTTTTTCATTTTTATTAAAAATTTTCTTAAATATGCCTATATTTTGGATTTTCGAAAACGCCTATCTTTTTGCCTAGGAAGTCATGAGAAAAAAACCTATCTTTTGCCTTTCACCTATACGCCGGACCCTGCTGTATATATATCCTTTATTGAACGGAACTCCATCTCAAAAACGTTTTCAACGTCAGCACTTGGGATCGACGTTGGAATCACGTTGGAATTAGTTGGAATAGTTCACGTTGGAATTATTTGTAACAACTTGATGCAATAGATTAGGTACTAAGACGTTTGACTAATAAGCTAAAGGTCGTGAGTTCGCGTCATAATCACAAAAGATAATTTTTTTTAATTTGAAGTTAAGAATAAATTCAGAAGAAAAATATGAATTGTGCCTTTTTTCGAACAATCAAACAATTTTGTACTGCTTGTGAATCAGAATGATATAATTTAACGCTTTTCTACAAACTTTTTTTCTGTGTATTTTCTTGAGCGGAAGTATCAATGCTATATCCGGTTTTCCGGAGAAGCACTTTGGATTTGAATTCAGATCAATCTTATTTCATTTTTTCCATTTATTATTAGGTTTCAATCCCGTGAATCATTCGCCCTTTAAAATGATTGAATAGCTAATTTATTCCCACCAGTTTCGCATGACTTTCTAGCATAAAATTCTGTCAAAAAATATAATTTCAGCAAAGATTTCGAGTATATAATTTCAAGTTAAACATTTAACCAGTCGAAAATTTATTAAAAACTTCACATCAATTTTTTTGGAAATAAACTAGCTATAGCCTTATTTGTACACCTCAATTAAGCCAAAAATTGTGGCAGGGGGTTAAAAAATGTTTTTTTAAAAAATGTTTTTTTAAAAAATGTTTACTCAAAAATTGTGCGGTTGATTGTTGTTTTGCGCTTTTAAAACTCAAATTTCGACTCCAGAAAAAGCATTGTGCGGGGTCGGTAGTACCGACTCGGTACAATTGGAGAGTTGGCCGATCCGATCCAATTATTTTGATAGCCTACCGATCCGATCCCATTCAATTTTTTTGAGAATCTACCGATACGATTCCGATCCAAAAAGTGGCCATAATCAATGGACAGTTTTCTTTAAAATAAGTTCGAACTAATAAGCCAGATAAATCACAAAAAAGATCAGTCCGATGTTTGCACAAAATTTTAAAATTATTTTTCGACTCTTGTCAAATCAGGACTCTAATTGGTCTTTTGTACCATTTTGGAATTTCGGACCATTTTGTGAATTCGGACATTTTGGAATTTCGGACCATTTTGCCCTCTTCTCAATTGATTCATTTTTAATGTTTGTCAATTAAATTTTTCTGAAAATTGATAAAATCTGGATATATTTCCCACTTATAATGTCTATATTTCAAGCATATTCTAATTTCCCACAAGTTTCAAATAACTTTCTAGTCACCAAATCTCGCAAAAGCATTCAATTTCAAATCATTTTTGAAAACTATTTTTATAAGGACGTAACCAATTTTTGACATTAAACCCGGGACCGGATCTATCCAGAAGACTATAAGATCCAACAGTGAAGAAAATCTTCGTGAGAAATCGAAATTTAAACTCGGCTCCACGAATATCATCCTAAATGTTTTTTTTTCTATAATATAGAACACCAACTGAGATAATCTTGCATTTTGGAAGATCATTTCAAAAGAATATCTAAATATATTTATTCCTTAGTCTTTGAAAGCTTTTTAGTTCAAAGTGGCCATTATGAAGAATCCAGGAGATTTTGTCGGGTGAGCAACATTTTTAACGAATACATGTAGGGTTTTTGATTCAAGGTAAATGTTTTCTTAAATTATCTTTTGAAAACGAAAATATGCCTGGAAATGGTATTCAATCAATTATTAAGGCACTTAGTATAATTTCATCTCATATTAAAATAAATATCTTCAAATTTTGACGTTTCAATTTCGGAAAATAGACTTTTTTCTTGATATTTTGAGACAAATCATTTGAGAAAAGTCAATTTCGGACAATGTGGAATTTTGATCCATGAGAGTATGATATTTTGAATTTTTTTGATTTTTTATAAATCGAGGACTCTAATTAGTCGATTTAAAAAAAATGGTTTACTTTTTCACGATAATTCACAAAAAGAAATTCGGGCCATTTTTGTCAAACTGTTTTCTTTAAGTTTTTTAAATCCATTATACGTACATAATACATAATGAAAAACACTCAATATATACTGTATGAATGAAGTGTTTTTTATTATTCCAAATTGTGGCGCTAAAGAGCTCTACTTAAATAATAAGCTAATTTGAATCATTTTATAATCAACTGCCATCGCTTCGGCCATAAAAATAAGAAAATTAAAATTTTGAAGTTTTATAGTCATATTTCCAAATTATTGCCATAAAAAACAGAAAGTTTTGAATTTTCATGACAAATTATTCAAAGCACCAATTTTACTGACATTTCATTGCTGAAAATTCTTTGAACAATACCAAACTTTTCGATTTTAAAAATAAATTATAAGTTTTCTTCAAAATAAATTTTAATATTTGAGTTCAATACCATTAAAAATATTTGAATTTCCATAAATCAATATATTTTTAAATCAAGCATGATTTTATAATGAATTTAAAAGCAAAAAAATTAAAAATGTAAATCTTGTTCCGGTGAGTGAGTCCATTAGCGGCTCATTACATGACGATCAATCAATCTTTGGAACTATAAAATAAGATTAAATTACGAATTTTACCTTTTAAAAAAATGATCTTCCAAAAGGCATTATTTTCCACAGTGCACAAACTCAATCAATGTTGAATTCTTTATGCTAGACTTTGAAAGAGTTGCAAAGCAAGCTTTTTTATCAGGAGTAAAAGTGTTCAAACAAGTAAAAAAAATGAAGTACAGTCTATGGTCTATGTTTAAGGCAGGAACGGCAAAAAAAATTTTTGCTACACATTTTTAAAATTATACTTAAATTGTAGTCCGTTAAAAATATCACCTTCTGATAAAAAAAATTTTTTAAAAAGTTGTTACCAGTTGCGTACAAATGAAAAGATGTTTTTGAAATCGCCTACTGCTTAAAATTTTTCTTAAAAAAATTTTAAGAAATTAAAAATTTAAAAAAAATTTTAAAAAATAGAAAATAAAATTTAAAAAATTAAAACATTTCGAGGTTAATGATAAACAATTTAAACTAACGGTTCTTTGTTTTTCCTTACAATTTTTTAAGAACATTTTAAAGGTAATATTTTTTAACGGACTACAATTCCCCACGATTATATTTCAGGCTAAATTCTTCAGATGCAAAATTTACCATTAAAATCGACATGTCGCGACATAATATGCACTTTAAGATATTGAGACAATTCTAAGCGGTTTTCCGAATTATTATTCTCAACCCAACTGAAACAAATCGTTCGGAAAAATTATTTTGTCAGTTTGATGCGATTAAGAGCAGGAAAGTGTTTAATTCAGTGTCTAATGTCGGATTTCGAGTAAAGCAATCTACCCTTAGTAAAATATTATACAAAAAGTTTTCATCAAAATGGAGATAGTGCAGATTTTTGAATAGATTGAATTAATTCGACCAGATAAATGTCACTTCGACCGTCAAGCAAATTGAGGAACAACAAAACTTAATTCGAAATTTATCGACCGAGAAATTATATGAAAATAATGCGCGGATTTACATACAACTTTGGTGGATAGGTTTTGGAACAATGTCTGGGAAAAAATTAAAATGAAAGTTTACATATTGTTAAATGAGTCGTCAAAAACTTGGATGAGGCCTTTCTCTTTTTGGATTATACAAAAATTCCTAAAAACTTCCGATCACGTAGTATACTGACTCCAACAGGCATTTTTTTCTTCAGAAATTACCCTATTGGAACTATAGGTCAAAGATGTACATACAATTTCTCGGCACTTTAGATTACCAGAAAAAATTTCCACAAGATGAGCTTATAAAATTGTTAGCCATTTTTTGCTTTCAAATTTCCAAATTATAAATCGTTCTAAAACATAAAACTTCCTCGGAATATTTTTTTTCTTAGTGGTCACATGGAAATAGTGTGGCAGTCTCACGCCCCTATATCATTTTCGTATTATACAGTATAATTTATACTATCAAATAAAATCTCATTACTTGGAGAGAAAAAAAAACAATTACCAAAAACAATGGTATGATTTAGCCAATATATGGTTGTTGAAGACTTCTTGGATATATAAATTTTTTCTAAGAATATTATTGCGCATTATATCATCTTTTGGCTGTCATCTTGCTTAATTATATTTTCTTTCTCAAGAGTGTGGGTGACGATAATTGAGAGTTAATAGAATACTTTTTTGATTGACCTATTTTGTAGAAAATTTCTCGCTGTTTAATTTAGTTTCTTGGATTTTTCTTATTTTTGGATTTTTTTCAAATAAAATCGGTTTTTGAAAAAAAAATATTTTATGGTCAAAATCATAATCCATAGTTTTGAAAATTTAAGATTCGAAATAAAAGATACCAATTTCGATCTAAAATTTTTATATAACGTTTAACTAGTGAAAATGAAGACACTCAAGTCAAAATACTGCCAAAATAACGGTTGACTTCAACCTTTTAATTTTTTTTTAAAGTTCAGAATTTCAACAAAAACTAAAAATTTACATGTTTTTTTTGAGACTTTGGATAAAAAATCGGATAAAAAGCTCCGTGTGTACCATAATCCAGGCGTTGCGGTAAATTTGATGCACAAATTGAAAATTTACCATATATTTTTAAAGAGGAGTAGGCTTTTGCGTGAGGCTCCCAAATAATCTGTTTTGACCACCAGGTGCAAAATTGAAAAAAAGGCTCCGCTTGGAGATGCGCATTCATATTTGAAGGTTGAGTTGCAAATAACAATATTATGTGAAATGAATGAGGAGTAGGCTTTTTAGTCCTTTAAGAGACGCCTACTGAAAAAATCTTTTTCTGACCGTAGGTTGAAGTATCAGATGCTCTGAATAGTACTGGCAACTTCCTTAAGAGTTATACAACGTATTTGATAAATAAATAAATCGTTTCTAAAGCCAGGTTTCTAAGAAACTTCACTTGTGTGAAAAAGAGCCCAATTATCGTCACCCACATCCACATTAACATTTTTCGATTGAAAATCATGAATTTTGAAATTCATCAGTTGATTATATGATTCCATATAATGTATTTTGTAATATGACCCCAAAAATTAAGACATAAAAATTAAATTCCTACCGCTTACCATATTATTGAATTCGTTATTTTAATTACACTTAATTTTAACTTCATTTTCAGATATCGATAAAATAAAGTAAATTACTAGTAGTAGTGAGCAGGTCTTGAAATCTAAATTTTCGGCAACATTTTCCTAGAAATCTAAAATTTAGATTTTTTGACTTTAATTTGAATTATTTTGTTGCTAACCCCTATTGGAGGCGTCGATACGCTGAAAGTTTACTTCTAATTGTTTCTATTGCGAATTTTTTTTTTGGTATTTTCCTTGTAAACTCCGAAGTAAATCCACCATTATATCAAGGGTCTTTATTGTTTGAACGCTGGTTTACCCTTACATGGTACTTTTTTAGTAATTTTTTTTTCGTAATTGTTTGAAGATTACAATTTCATTCCTTCAGAAAACTGTCGCTTCTCTCAATCCGAACGGCTAAACATAAACTACTTGACTTTTTGTGAGACAAAGGACTATCGGGTAAAGCCAGATTAAGCCAAGAGCGCATCAAAGACAGTTTTACAGCGTTACATTCAAAATTACTCCCTTTAGAACTTTTTAATTGTAATTTTGGGATTTTGAGACATGCCAATTTTTTTTAATTCATAACGGTATATCACGCTCTTGACCAGGCTGTCCGCGCAAATTCAGCATTTCGTTGTATTATATTTATTAAAAACGAAAATGACATTTTTCTCAGAAATTAAAGATCACGTATTTTTATTCAGAAAATGAAAATTATTAAAAAAAATCCCGCTTTCTCATTGGTCGAAAAGGAGAAATTCACTTTATAAATTCTTGATATTGTGATTTTCAGACATGCCAATTTTTTTCATCATAACGGTAAATCACGCTCTTTGCCGCGGAAATTCAGCATTTGCGATGTTTTATATTTCTAAAAAAAGAAGAAGTAGATTTTGTTTTAAATCTTACAATTTTTCAAAAAAATGCAGCTTTCTGATTGGTCGACTTCATCAAATAATCGTAATAAAACCTGTTTAATTATTTCGCCTCAATTAACAAAGTTAAAAATCCATTTTAATATCGTAACTGTCTTCTTTAATAACTCCGAATATTGGCCCACAAATTTCAGGGTCCTCGCACCGATCAGATCAAGCTTGAGGTTCGGGGGTCCTTGTTCCGCTCAGGTCTCAAATTGAGTAACACAATTATTGTAATACCATACTATTTATCGCAAGAAAATAATGACATGCAGCATGTTACATTTTTGCTTCTATAAGTATAAATTTGGCAAGCACCTACGTGTTTGACAAATTTAAACGTTTTGATTGGCGGATAGTAAATTGTGCAAAAATCAAGAACGGAACCAAAATGTGACACTATGTACATTAACAAAAAAAAATTATGTAGCAAATTTACCAAAAATGATTAATTTTTATTCATTCAAAATAAACGTGCTTCCATGATCTTCTGCTTCATCTCACTGAATTCATCATTGTATTTAGTTTTAAGTATTTACTCGGTAGAAATTAACGTTTAAAAATTCACATGAATAATAAATACATTTTAAGGATATCATGGGGTTTTTCGGCATTTTAAAGGAGATGTTTTTGCTTAAAATAAATGATTCTTCCTCAAAATTGTCTTTTAACCAGAAACATTTTTGAATTACAAATGTTTTTGTCTCATCATCTTAAATGATTAACGACTGGGGAGTTATTATCGTAACAGAATCTGTTCAACAGAATATTTCAAGGAAAATAGAAATTCGAAAACTTTTGTGTGTGATAGAAAACACGTTGACTCAAGCTGATGAATAATTACTCGATTTTATTCTTGATACTACAGTAAAGATTGCCATTCAAATATCAAAAATTGTTTAAAAAATTTACTTGCACAATTTTTTTCAAATTCCACTTTTAAAACATGAAATTTGAATTTATTACTTTTCTCTAAAGACGTACTTTAATTTTTATTATCTTTACTATGAAAATTAAAAATTATTATTATTTTTCGGAAAATTTCAGTCATATATTAATATTTAATATGTAAAGTTTTCTCTCACCAATTTTCCAATAATAGTTTTTCTACTCTGTAGAATTTTTTTTTTCGATAATTGTAAAACTTTATTGGCAAAAGATTTGAAGTTTGCAAAATTTTTAAACAAAATGCAGTCCCATAACCTAATCACCTAAACTACCATCAATTTGATATGATTTTCGAAATATTGGAAAAAATGTCCAATAGTTACTCTAAGAAACTTTTGTGTCTTGTAACTTCAAGAGTTAATCAAATAAGTAGGCTGATTAAAAAAACATAAATTTAATTTTAAATTTGTAATTTATTTTAAATGTAAAAATTCTGGAAATATAAATTCATATAATGGATAATGTTTTATATTTTGTTGTCATTGCTCCTTAATATTTCTTGACATGAAGTCGACATCGACTAGTGTTATTCGAGGTAAGAAAAGGAATGGCCCTTTTTACATATACTTTTTTTTACATAAATTGTAACATTGAAATTCATTCATTTTGACGGGGATTAGCAACTTTCCTGACATGTTACAAAATAGGAACATTTGAGTACCTTTGAACTATTGAAATACTTTGTAAATGACAACTTTAAATCATAATACGAATATTAAAGTGACATGGAATGCCTGTCAGGGAGCCGAATCCATAATTTTAAGCATTCTAACTTTTGCATAATCTGGAAAATTATGCCATTGCAATTTTCCAGAAATTGGTTTATGTTGGGAAATTTAACTTTTCAGAAAATTACTTCTTTTATCTTTCAAAAGTTTTTGAAATATGGATCTCCACCCCGAATATGATTTAAATGTTGATAAATTGGGCGGAAATGATGCAGTTGGCTGATTGGCTGAAACTTATATGATAATCAAGCAAAAAGTTTACCTGAGTGAATCATCTCCACGTATTCATAATCATTTGAATCGGGCTTCTCAACTGCAGGCCGGGTGGAGATCTATGAACATTAAATTTTATAGGGAGGGTTGCTGAGAAACTAGGAAAATACTGGGAAGAATATTTGTATAAGAGTTTTTAAAAACAAGAATATACTTTTCGAGATTAAAAACTTCATTATTTTACCAACCGGTAAAACTTCAAAACCAAAATGCAGTTTTTTTCCTTCGACATGTCTAATGTAATTGCAAGACCAAATTTTGTAAAATTTGAAAAAAATGATATGTTCAAAAAAAATGTTTGTAAAAGTATTCAACGTTCAAAAAAATAAAATTTCTAACAATGTTTTTGAAAAATTAAAAAATGATTTATTTTGCTTGCTTTCAAGTCACTGATTATTTTAATAATATTTCAGTTCTGATCAATTTTTTAAATTCGTAGGAAAATTTTAAATGTTAATAATTTTCTTTATACTCTATTTCCAGCAAAATATTTTCGATTATTACGAGCACCCTACTTTCATGTTTCCCAAAATGCTGATGAACATTTATCTGTTAGACTGGAATATCAAAACTATCACACGATAACCAGTTTCCCAACAAAATCCAAATTCTTTAAATAGCGTTTTTGGCATAACTTATTAAAATAGTAAATAAGTGAATAAAAAAATATTTGGTGTCGGCTGATAAGACAATTAAAGACAGTCTAAGCGATATGAAAAACACTTAATTTAACTTTTACACTTTTGTTCTGGAATTCCGTTTTTACAAACTGGTCTTCAGAATAAAAATGTCATACATGTACTTGAAGTATACAGTACACTTAAATGTATAGCAAAATTGGTTAGTTATAAATGTTGCAATATTTGGTAAAAATCCAGAGTATTTTGTGTGCATAATAAATAAAGTATATTTTTGCATAAGATAGTAATTCAGATATAATGTTAATGGGCAATATGGAGCTCCCCCGTGTGCGATCAGGATGCCCGATTTTAAGGTTTGCTGAATGATGCAGCCAATCACCAAGCATTGCCTAAACTCTGGCTTTTATGATTGGCTGAAACTGTTGATATATTAAGCTGAGAAGCGCATTCAGCCAATTATCTTCCTGTATTTAACATGATTTAAATCGGGCCTCCCGAACGCATACGGTGTGAAGATTATTGACGATTTGAAATAAGAAATTTCAAAACTCAAAAATGGGTATCGATGTTTTTAACCTATCTTGTAGAGAATTTTTTCTGGTCATTTTAAGACGCAGGATTTTTCCATATTTTCGATGGATTCGATGGATTTCTTCATTTTTTTTGAAAATTTTTGAAGAACAAAAAAATCCTACGTCTTAAAATGACCAGAAAAAAATTCTCTAGAAGATAGGTTAAAAACATCGATACCCATTTTTGAGTTTTGAAATTTTTATTTCAAATCGTCAATATGAATTATGATACCCGTCGATAAAAATACTAAAAAAAAATCTGATCTTTCAAATCTGAAAACTAGTCTTCCGGATTATATTTCGAAAAATATTTATTCAGAAAACTAATTCAGAACTTTAGTAACTGTTGATGAAATACAATGTAATAGAAAATTTCCCAACAAGAAATGACTAATCCTCTTGAAATCGGATATTTTTGAGTGAAATCCAAAATTTAAACAAGAAAAAAATTGTGGTTACTATCAGTGATTTCCGTTTAACATTGATTGAATAACTTTAATCCGAAAATGAGTATTTTCTATCCAAGATATTCGACTCCATATTTTTGTGATACCAACTTTTCTAGCGTGAAGCCGACAAGTTCAAAATTAGGAGTTTCCTCCAGGAAATTTCTAATTAAAATATTGCATTTAATAAACAAATCTTTAAATTGCACTTTTTCGGATTTTTCAGACGTTTAAATATGATTGATCTTTTTCTAAAAATTCCGTTTTATTTTTTAATAAAAAAAGTTTATCATCCTAAAAAACGAATTATGTCAATCAAATTTTAATTTCAATTCATTTGGAGTTCTTTATGTCAAGAATTTGTCAATCAGGTTGATTAACCCTGTCCGCCCCTGTAGGGGTTAACTACAACTACTCATGGTACTCCGAATAATCCGACAACGCACCCTGCTGCGAGCTCCCTAAAGAGTTTTTTTGCTTATTTCCTATTTATAATTTACCCCTCACGCCCCTTAAAATTATGACCCCCTAGGCTGGGGACATGATCAAAATGTGAACATACGGGGGGACCAGTTAATCAATGGAAATTATTGTGGATAACTTTTATTTTTTCTTGGACAACTTCCAAAATTTGTTTGCATTTTGTACGTTGGAAAAATCGTTAAAGATTGGGATTTTTGCAAATTATTTTCCGTTGAATAAGACCGGATTAGCCAGGAGAATATAAAAATTGACATGAAGGGAGTTTGTTAGCAATCTACATTCAATTTCAGGTCAATCCAACGGCAGAAAAAATTATAGCTTGTATAAGCTCAAGAAAATTACAGTTTTATAATCAAATTCTTCGTCTTAAAGCATATTTGAAATGTCGTACCCCTTTTTTAGTAAATTTCGAAAATCTGATGAAAGCCCTTTTTCATTCTATTTCGTAATTCAACCAAGAGTTTCTCAAAATCTCGCACCCACGCATACTATAATGATATTATGTGTGAGTGCGTAGGTGCGAGATTTTGAAAAACTATTAGTTGAATTACGATTTTGAATAATTTAATTCCAAAATACACTTACTTTAACAAGATTTTTACGAATAATGCATTTTATTATACCACCTGAGTTTTAAGTGACGTCGAGACTTTACAATCAGTCTTTTTGATAAAAGATTTTTAAGTAAAAGTGAAATTTAAAAATATCTTCGGTTTTTTCTCTTTAGCGCCAAAGATAATAAGAAACGGACGTCAATACAAATTAAGCTAAATAACGTTCTGAGATAATTATTAGAATATATCGGATATTCTGACCAAAAATTATAAAATGATTCGTTTCAAAATTTCCGGACAGATTAATTCTTATCCATGTGGTTAAAGTGACCTTGACGTTTATTCCTAATATCTAAACCTAAAAAGTAACTTATCCCTACAAGCTAAAATCTGATTGAAAATTTTCAACTTTTTTATGTAATTTTGGTTTTATGGAATATTCGGTTTCCTCGGTTAAATGTAGTGATATTGGGTGCTTAGCTGTTTGATCTTTCAACCTGGCCCGGCTGTCGGAAAGATGCTTTGTAAAAAAGTTCACCTTGCTGCTCTAAGCCGCAAAATTACAATTATAAATCCAACGTCCATATTTTTCTTACCAATCCTAACTGATGATTAGACATATTTACTTTTTTTAAATTTGTTTAACATGAAAAGAGACTTTTTCAAGAACAAATTAGAACTATAATAAAGTGCTTAATTTATACGAAACGGCAAAATAAGGTATCTGGTAGTGAAAAGGGGGGCTATAAAAATGTTAATAAAAAAAATAAGCTTCTTTAATAAATTTTTGAATTCCCTTTAAATTGTTTTTCATCAGCTTGGATATAAAATGAAAAATCAGTATGAATTTATACCATTCTAGAGTGGAATTGGACACCCAAAAATAATAATTTGCACATTTTTTAGGAAAAATGAAAAAAAAAGAATTATTCATTTCGTCAAAAATTGGTTCTTAATTATGATTTTTATCAATAAATATCCTGATCATTTTTGGTGTCGAATTTCACTCTAGAATAATAAAATTTTATATTGAATGAGAATTTTTAATCCGAGCTGATACGAAGCCACTTTCTGCCAAAATTTTACTCATATCAATTAATTATAAGCTTTTCTTGACATTTTTTTTGTCTTCTCTTTTGTTATTGTGCACTTTTTTTTGGAACTTTTTGATTTTTTACAAAAATTTAACTTTTATCTAAAAATTGAAAACCCATTTTATGGATAATATCTCAAAAATAACAAGGATGTATAATTTTTTGATTTTTAATTCTCAAATCATACTGGCAGTGCTAATAAAAAATCACTGGAATTAGCAAATAATTGTTTTACATAAAAGTATTTGTATTTTATTGCTTGTAAAGTTATTTGAAAAGTTAATAGTCGCAATTGGATTACTTCTGAGCTAATCCGACCTTTTCAAAGACACTTTAATAGCTAAAAATCTGTTGGAAATAAATTATAAAATACGAGCACTAGTAAAAGCTAATTCCTGCAAAGTAATCAATAATCATAAAGCTTTTTTTCATAGAAAACTTTAAAATGCTGATTTGAAATAAAATTTTCTTGTAATTTGACCTACGACTAATTGGGCCAAAATAATAACATCAGTAGCCCAATTCATAGGTTCAGATTTTGATCATCTTATAAAATACAGTAGATATCCCGCAAAACATTATGAGGTTGTTTGTCTATGTTCAAATAAACTACAAAAATATTCCACGTATTCAACTTTATAATAACAAAATTAGCAATTATTGGTCAATAATTAACACAAAAGGCGCTGAAGATCAAAAGTTATTTCACCCTCAATTTGTCATTTCATTGAAAAATTTTGAGACAAATTTATTTTGCGATTGCAACTCCCTTAATAAGCTAGTCCAAAGTTTATATAAATAAAACATTCAGATATTTTACAATGATCAAGTGATGTGATTAGGAAGAAATAAATCAGGCAGGAAGTTAAGCGGAGATAACAAACGAAGAAGTCCAACTTTCTGGTGAAAAATTTCGGTTGAAAGATTTTGAAAAATTGTTTTTTTTTATTATTTTATGAAAGTGCCTTTGGCACATATTCTACCGCATAATGCGCTTAATTTGAGCATGAGCAAACGCATCATACTATCCAGCACTTTTACTTTTATGCTATGCACGACCCTCTAGATTGGTCTCAATTTGTCTGAAAATTGGCATGATCCACCATTGAGACCTTTACTACTGAAAATCTGATAGTCATCAAAAATTCATCGAGCACTTCCGGTTTTTTGCTCCAAATTAACCAAGAAACACGATAGGAGGACTGAAAATTCTCAGTTTCGACATTTTTCTGAGTCGAATCGACCTGTGACGCCCTAATGCAGAGATGATTCAAGTGCCAAATATAAAAAATTTAAAAGTACCTTATCATAAGTCTCAAAAGACTCATAAAGATTTTGCACACACTTATTTTATAACTTTGAATTAACAAACTAGTTTCCAGATTATTGATTACTTTCCCACTAATTAATTATTGTTTTTTTTTTGTTTATTTTATGACTTCCTTTTCCGATGATGTTTTAATACGACTTTTTTCCAAATGAATTGTCGGTAATCAAATATCTTATAATGTCAGAATAGGTCAGAAGTTCATTTGAACTATTAAGAGGGTGGTTGACTTAACTTCACTCTATTAAAATTTATTTCATGATCAGACCAGCTGTTCGATAAGCTTTAAGATCACAAAAATCGTTACCTCTGGCGTTTAAGATTATTTAAACATCATTTTGATTCGAAATATGTCTACGGACAGAAATAGTAGTCAAATGAAGGTCCTAAAAACATAAACGGGTAAACATTTCTCTTACCGTATATTCGATTTTCTTCGGTTTTAATTTGTTCTACACAGAAAAACCCCGCAGAAAATTAGTTTTTTTCAACTTTTTGCTTCATTTCAAATAAAATCGCATAAAATTAAGAAATGATCTGATTCAAGTAACCTCATAAACAACAGAACTCTGTTTAAACTTTTCATAGAATGTCTGATGACTCTTTCGGTTAAACGGTTTTTGACAATTTCTGCTACAATTTTTCCTCAGCGTAAAACATATTTTGCAAAATTAATTTACAAATTTTTTCGAAAATAACTTTTTTTGTTATGTCGTATTTTTTTTCTTGGTGAAAATGCCTTTATACAACATTTAATATTTTGAACTTGGCTAGCATACATTTTCAATAGTAACGGAACTTTCATAAGAAAGATGAAAATAGGAGATAATTTCATTTTATAAAATTTTTTATATTCAAAATTTTTTAAAGGTAGCTGCAAGCCATAAGTGTTCACGTTTGATTAAAAAAGTTAATAAATAATAATTTCCTGATAAAATTCGAAAACACCACTTGAAATTATTCTTGAAAATAAACATATTATGAGGGTTAAAATCTGAATTTTGGTAAAATGCAAAATAATATTAGATCAGATTGTTTGTTAATTATAAATTATAATTAACAAATTATAATTTATAATTAAAAAAAATACATTTTTAACTTTACCTTTTTTTAAATGTTCTTAAAGCCATGGAAACATGATTGGATGTCAGCGAGTAGTCAAAAATAGAACTGTTCCTGTCCATGAAATTTTTGAATTTGCTGAAGAAATTTTAAGCAATTATAAGATTTTTTGCTTTATTTCTACATATTTTCCTAATAAAATAAGTTTGTATTTGTGTCGCGAGCTTCATAGCTAAAAACAATGTTGTTTTATGTTAAACATATAATTAGTATTCGAAAGTACTAGGACTGGCGACACACGACTCATTTTTTTTATTTTGATTGATCACTCTCTGACGCTCCTTTGGATGGAACAATAAGAATGCGTCTGGAATCCCGCCTTTTCATTGGTCAAAAAACTCCTCAAGCTTTCATGCGAAAAAGCATTCCAAAGTCAAAATCGGGCTACGATTGGTGGACTGTGCAAAAAGATAGCTCATTCCAATGGGCTCGCGAGCACCACCCTTTTCCATGGGAAATATATTTGCTTTGTTTTCAGACGACGCTATTCATAACTAGAAATTAATAAAAAAATAAATAAAAAGTGAAAAAGTACACGACTATGTTGACTCTATAAGATCACTTATCTGAAACACGTTCCTTTGATTTGAAAGTTTTTTTTGTTGAAATAATCGAAAAAAATGTATTTATCAACAGAGAAAACGGAAAATTTTTAGAAAAATCTAAGAAAAAAAATTTAACATCTTTCTAAAAAAATGAAGAAAATTTTTCGGAAAATAAAAAAAAAACTTTCAAAATTTGAAAAAAAATTTTTAAATTTTTTTCTCAAAATTTTTTATATTTTCTGAAAAATAATCCAAAATCGAATCCGATTGGTAAACTATGGAAAAAGATCCTTCATTCCAAAGGACTCGCGAGCACCACCCTTTTTCATTGGAAATTTATTTGCTTGTTTTTCGTCGGTGCTATTCATAACTAGAAATTAATAAAAGAGTGAACAAAAACTGAAAATATACTAGGACTATTTTTCTTGTTTGAAACATAAGTTATGTTACATAACTCATCTGACAAATACGTTCGTTTGATTTTGAATTTTTTTCTAGTTGAAAATTGCAACTTTAAATAATCGAAAAAATGTTTTTATCAACTGAAAAATAGAAAAAATCACCAAAAAATATTTAAATCAATTTTCCAAATGATTAAAAAATTATCCCAAAAATTTATAAAAAATAGCCCAAAAATTATAAAAAATATTTTATATAAAAATACAAATTCCAAGTACTTGAAAAGAACCATCAAAAAATTGAAAAAAAAGTTAACAAAAACTTCTTAAAAATAAGAAAATAATTTTTCAAATAATTGAAAAACAGAACTTTAGAAAAATTTTATAAAATTTCCAAAACATCGAATAAAGAATCTGTGAGAAAAATTTGTAAAATATGATTTTGTCAGATTATATCAGGAAATCCAATCTCAATCGATTTTGTTGGTGGTGCTATTTCGAGAAGGAAATACTCAGGATAGCATCCATTTAAATGGCGGGTTAGGAAAGCACCGGAAGTGAAAAAAGTATTTCCGGTACACGTAATTGGCAGATTTTACAAGCTTTGTTTTATTTATAACGTTATTAACCTCTTAAAATAAAGCACTGTTTCATGTTTAACATATAACTAATAGTTTAACTAACATTTGATTTTATACAACAGTTAATTATTGAATTATATTTTACATGTATATCTTAATTCCACCCGAAACGTTTTTTTATCCTTAGAAAAGACCCTTTCTCCGAGCAAGTATCATAAATAATAAATTGTAATAAATATCGAAAATCCTGCCTAGGCGTATAAATTTATCACTACGTCACAAATAGAGAAATCCAGTAATTTCATTGGTCACTTCTGGAGCATCCAGTGATTTCATTCGTCACTTTCTATTCTTGTGACGTAGTGATAAATTTATACGACTAGGCAGGATTTTTGATATAGCGATATTATACGTTATTGCGTGGGTGGGAGATTTTTGTGCGTTTTGGTTGGAATTAGGATATTTGATATAATTGGTTGAAAATAGCTAGAAAATTAATTTCAACGTTATTTGTAAATCAAATTAATGCGTTGCATTTATTATCCTATTCAAAGTTTTGAAGACACTGTCTACTAGACCAAAATTTTCTTGGTTAATAAAATACATTAAATTGTTTCTTAAAAACAAAATTATAGATTATAATTTCCAATATGAGTCTAACTGTCCATTATGCGTCCAAATTATGGAAAAATAATGCTTGTTTTGTCTGACATAATGATTATAAATCGCCCCAGTTCCCACAAATTGCCCCAGTAATTCAGAAAAAGAGAGTTTTGTACGAAGATTTGTGACAACCAAATTTAAATTAAAAAATTCTTCCCCTTTTTTTTATTTGAGAAAAAGTTACCATAAATTTTGTTTTTGAAATATATTTTGGCTTGAACTTATCTGTTTTTATCTTACTGAGTTTTCGATAAAATAATTCAGAATCACAATGACTGTAAAAAACTGGACGTTCAAACTCCAGCGATTTTTGATGGATTTTAAGCTAATAATAGGGCTCTACATTAATGATATTATGCGAGATATTTGAGAATGGCGAAGCCATTCTCAAATATCTCGTTTATATATATGAGGCTTCGATGGCGGTAGAGAAATTACTAGACTCGCTTTATCAGCTCTGAGTCTTCGTTTCACTTTAATCAGTTAATAATAGAATGTTTGGTTTGCTTATAGCTATATAAATATTTTTGACAAGTATCAAAAATATTCTGGATTATGTTTTGAATTCGATNTTTTGTTGAAATAATCGAAAAAAATGTTTTTATCAACAGAGAAAACGGAAAATTTTTAGAAAAATCTAAGGAACAAAATTATACATCTTTCTTAAAAAAATGACGAAAATTTTTCGAAAAATAAAAAAAAAATTTCAAAATTTGAAAAAAATAATTTTTAAAATATTTTTCTCAAAAATTTTAAAATTTTCTGACAGCCCTTTTTCAAGTTACTTTCAATTATTAAAAAATAATCCAAAATCGACTCCGATTGGTAAACTATGGAAAAAGATCCTTCATTCCAAAGGACTCGCGACTCGCGAGTCGCGAGCACCATCCTTTTTCATTGGAAATATATTTGCTTGTTTTTCGTCGGTGCTATTCATAACTGGAAATTGATAAAAAAGTGAATAAAAACTGAAAATATACTAGGACTATTTTTTTTCTTATTTGAAACATAATTTATGTTACATAACTCATCTGACAAATACGTTCGTTTGATTTCGAAGTTTTTTCTTGTTGAAATTTCAACTTCAAATGATCGAAAAAATGTTTTTGTAAACTGAAAAAGAAAAAAATCACCAAAAAATATTTCAATCAATTTTCCAAATAATTAAAAAAATATCCCAAAAATTTACAAAAAATAGCCCAAAAATTACAAAAAAATATTTTTATAAAAATACCAATTCCAAGTATTTGAAAAAAACCATCAAAAAATCAAAAAAAAGGTTAACAAAAACTTCTTAAAAATTGGAAAATAAGTTTCCAAATAATTGAAAAAAAGAACTTTAGAAAAATTTTATGAAATTTGCAAAACATCGAATAAAGAATCTGTGAGAAATATTTGTAAAATTTGATTTTGTCAGATTATATCAGGAAATCCAATCTCAATCGATTTTGTTGGTGGTGCTATTTTGAGAAGGAAATACTCAGGATATCTTTCATTTAAATGGCGGGTTAGGAAAGCACCGGAAGTGAAAAAAGTATTTCCGGTACACGTAATTGGCAGATTTTACAAGCTTTGTTTTATTTATAACGTTATTAACCTCTTAAAATAAAGCACTGTTTCATGTTTAACATATATAACTATATAACTTATAGTTAAACTAACATTTGATCTTATACAACAGTTAATTATTGAATTATATTTTACATGTATCCTAATTCTACCCGAATCGTTTTTTTAACCTTAGAAAAGTTACTTCCTCCGAGCAAGTATCATAAACACTAAATACAGTAATAAATTGTAATAAATATCGAAAATCCTGCCTAGTCGTATAAATTTATCACTACGTCACAAATAAAGAAATCCAGTAATTTCATTGGTCACTTCTCGAGAATCCAGTAATTTCATCGGTCACTTTCTATTTTTGTGACGTAGTGATAAATCGCAATATTTTCGATAAAGCGATATGAAACGTTATTTCGTGGGTGGGAGATTTTGGTGCGTTTTGGTTATTCGATATAATTGGTTGTAAATAGCTAGAAAATTAATTCCAACGTTATTTGTAAATCAAATTAATGCGTCGAATTTATTAACTTCAAAGTTTTGAAGACACTGTCTACTAGACCAAAATTTTCTTGACTAATATAATATATTAAATTGTGTCTTAAAAACAAAATTATAGATTATAATTTCCAATGTGAGTCTAACTGTCCATTATGCGTCCAAATTATGGAAAAATAATGCTTGTTTTGTCTGACATAATTATCATAAATCGCCCCAGTTACCACAAATTCCCCAGTAATTCAGAAAGAGAGAGTTTGTTCGGAGATTTGTGACAACCAAATTTAAATTAATTTATTTCGGCTTGAAGTTATCTGTTTTTATCTTACTGAGTTTTCGATAAAATAATTCAGAATCACAATGACTGTAAAAAACTGGACGTTCAAACTGCAGCGATTTGTGATGGATTTTAAGCTAATAATAGGGCTCTTCATTAATATGATATATTAATATATATTCCATTTATTTTATGATGGTGGTAGTATGATGTTGTATGGATTTTGCTTCTAATTGTGCTCTCTGGCTCTTTTTTGCTTTGTTCTGCTATTATCCGAGTTGGCGAGTTTGGAGAAAAAAAGCGGAGAGCGAGATAGTGTGGCGTCAGTGTGTTAAGGAGGGAGAGGGAGCCTCGTGTGGACAACCCCTTAATGCTGTACCAGATAGACTTGTACGTCTCAACCACCAAAATTCACTCGACCTATTTTTCATAGAAGGAATAACAAAAAATATATTTTGGAAAAAAAAGTTTGGAGAAGACAAAATAAAAAAATTTGAGAAAAAATCTCTATAAAATGAGCGAGACAGGATCAAACAGTGAAATTGTGATGGGACAGGAAATTCCATGTTATGATGATAAAGAAATGTCAGATATTTCAGCTGATGGTAAGTTTTTCTCATTTTTTATTGTGCGACTGTCATAGCATTCCGCGATTTTTCCCAGGGTAGGAAAAAAAACTGGGATTCCTGCGGAATGATACGGCCCTTCAAAGCCCCCAAGTTCTGAGCTGATTTTCAGACCTCTCAATAGGGTGATCTTAATCTCTTCGAATATATTTTCTTTTGATTTATTAACTCAATTAGCTTTAATTAATCTTTAGCATAGTAAAACTCAGAATTCCCAGATCTGTCTTAGGCCTACCCAAGTGTACAAACAATTGGCTATTCTTTGTTTGAAAGAGGTTTTTCTTTGAGACCACAGAGTTCCAGTGTTAGACCATATTAATTCTCACCGTTTCCCACGCTTTTCAGATCTCATTAGGATCCTTTCCATTTTGTATTTCCTTTCTGATTAGAAAAAGAGCGATACGAACAGATCCGGGTTTAGGGCAAAGTTTTCTGGCGGTTCGGCGGGAATTATTATGGGAAGATTTTTTGATTTCGAGATTTGTCTTTTAAAAATTGATGATCAAAAAACAGTTCAAAATAATTTCAATGAACAATGAAAGACGATAAATTATTGAAAGACATTTCTAAGCTTTGAGCGTACAACTTCGCGTGTCCAAGGCTAAAATTTGATCAAATTATTTTAACAGTGTTTCCTCAGGTCCCATTCAATTTTTTTAGGATGTTTCAGACGCATCTTTTTTATTCCGACGCCTTTTTTTGATCAGTTAGTTTTTCGTCACAAATTTTAGGATTCACCATCAACAACAAGAATACAATTTATTCAAATAGTTAAATAATTACGACGTTTCGAATTTTAATTCCATTTTTATAGTAAAAATTACAGTTTACAATTTATTTTGGATTTTTTTGAATTTACACAATTTTGCAGACAAAATATTTACAAGGGGTTTTCGACGACCTTTTCAACAGTTGAACATAATTTTTAAAAAGTATACTTCGATATTTTAGTAAGGAAACTTTGAAGCGGTCATCAGCTCTAGCAATTGTTTTGATAATAACTGATAAATTATGATACTAAAATGATAATAATTAATTGGAAAAAACATTCTGGAAGTTATTAATTACACTCACTGTACTCTTATCCGAACGATTTTTGGTCGAGATGAAAACGCCTATAACGGCATGTTCCCTCATTCAAACATTGAACTGTTCTCTGAACGATTTTTCCGAGCTGAAGTGTTCGGATAAAGGTGAAGTCATTGTACTATCGATAGTTTTTGTTGAATAAGCTCAAAAATTGATTTTTTTAAATAATTTTTCAAAATAAATTCCCAAAAAATAGCTACCGATAAAATTGTCGCTTTTTGAATTTGATTTTGAGTCAATTCATTAAAATTCACTAAAAAACGTAATTTTTTTTCTTGAGCTAAATATCGTTATGCAATCAAAAGTTAGTTCAAATCTCGCCCCAACGCTGTAATTTTTTAATTTACTTATTGAGATGAGGATAATTATTAAATTGCGAAATCATGCGTGGGTGCGAAATTTTGAGCAATTTTTGGTTGTATTAGGATATCAAAGATTTTGCCCAACAGTTGGGCCCCAACTGTGACAAGTGGCTGAAAACTTAAAACTTTAATTTTCTCAAAAACTTGAACTTCCTCATTTCCTTTCCTATCTTTCTCAAATGGAAAGTAAATCTGGGCGATCCGGATTTGTACCCCGATAAGAATTTTCAGAGAGACCTGGAGCTCGGTTCCTCCTTGAAAAAAGTTTGTTATTAATATACAGACATTTGTTAGCACAGTTGAGTATGCCCGGTAGTGATAATGAGGATCGATCCAGATAGTTTTATCAAAACATTTAAGGGGGTGACGGAGTTATGGCCAAAATGTATATTGTTCCAGTTTACTGACTCCATCAATGAGAGGATACTAAAATAACTTTGGCGAAATTAACTCTCGAGGACATTTAAGGACTCGAGTTTTATGAAATAATCCCACTTGAAAAATTAAGAAAATTCATGAAATTGAAGTCTATTTTTCTCAGCCAATTATAGCTGAAATTAACGCTCTAACTTCGATTGTTTCAATTGTGATAGATTTATAATGAAACGCAATTTAATTAAAATTTAGAAATTTTAAAATTACAAATCAGCATTTTTAGAAATTTTCTATTTAATCAGATTTGAATAATTTAACCCTCACTGATTTGCATTTATAGAAAAACTACAAAAATTCGTCAAATTCAAAATAAAGCGAACTTTTTTGATTCTATAATAGAATTTATAATTCGAATTCCAAGTGGATGCCAGTTGGCCCTAGTAAGACTTTCTCATGATATTATTGGTCCCGGTGTTTCAAAACACAAGTTTAAAACAAATTTAACTTGTAAAAAGTTTTACATTTTCATAATAAAATTTCGTTAAAATAGAATCTATTTTCTCAGTCAATTATGATATAAATTAACTCGTTAGCTCTAATTGTTCCAATTGTGATAGATTTGCAATGATAATACAATTAATTCATTTTTGCAATTTATTTTTGGGAAATTCATCACCTAACCAGACTCTGGTTACCAGAGTGAATAAAATTTGTAAACTTTTAATCAGCTGAATTCGTAGCAAAAAAATGGGGGGGAATAATATTTTTTTGTTCTAGATTCGTATATAATCTAGAAAAATCGCCCTCACAAACGTTTTAACCCAATTTTATGGAATTGCAGAAATCGGTCCGAAAAAACCCACCGCAATTTTTTAAATTCACACAATTTCTTTGAAATAATTCCTAAATATATATGGATTACTGACCCTCAGAATACATTTGATTCTGAGCATCTTGATTGGATTTAATCTTACAAATGATGGTACTCGGCCTTTATCCGCAATCCAGGGTTTTGATTGGGTGCTAATATCTTGTGTCGTTTGTATCATTCAAATATTCAGGCTGTGTACTCTGAGGGTCGGTAGTCCATATATTTACGAAATTAATAGTGTCACATCATAACTTATACTGTATAAGTGTTCCAGCTAATTGACTCCATCCAAAAAATAATATTTGGGAAATTAAGTTTCAAGGACATTTTGGGACCTTAATGAAATGTATTTTCCAGTTTACTGATTTTTCTTCACGGTGAAGATTACGAACTATACGAAGTGAGAAACTAATCCAAACAAAAGCCGGTTGCTTTTTGTACCCGGAACCCCCTTAGTATCGTTATTATAGTCCGATACAATGGAAATCATCCAGGAAAATCGTCTACCGAAAAGGAATTGCGGCCGAGAGTTTTTAACTAGATTTTTCTCATAATAAGAGCGGTACTAGGCAGATACTTTTCAGAATCACTCACATAAACTGACTTCCTTACAAACTCAGTCTCCTATAAACATCAGAATTCCCGAAACAATTACTGTAAGCTTAGACCAAGCTCAAGTCAGAAAATAATTCAATTTCGTGACAAGTGTGGTTTTATAACAATGCCGAAAAATTTTCTTTTCTAATTTAGTAGAAAAAAAATAACTAGAATATCCTCTAAAATCTCATTAAAATTATCAGGTGTTAATATTTTCAACTCTCAGCTAAAAATAAAGTATTTCGCAATCATTTTTAAACTATTGCAACATGAAAAACAAGGTGAAAAATATTGGCAAGATTCTCGACGCGAGAAGGCAACTCGATGGCTTTTTGGATAAATTGACCATTATTTTAAACTCTTTAAAAAATTGCCTAAATAATCTTCCTGCTTCAATCTTCTAATAATATTATACTATTTTCATAAAATTGTCTCGTATAATCAGTTTCGAATACCTCGAATATTGTGTTTATTGTCAAAAACGAGTTAATAGTACTACTATTATAGTATACTATAATAGTAGTAAGTAAAATATATATTTTCAAAATTACCAATAAAAATTTAGCTAAATCAATTTTCAATTACTGGATTATGATTGGCTTAAAGTTGAACCAATCAGAATTCAGCTTTCATAAATATATTTTCAAAAATAAAGTTCATTTTATTCATCAGCGTAAAATGTGATTTGTGAAAATGTGCGATTTGAAATTTTGCTCGACTAGGCACACTCCACAAAAGCGATCTAGTTGTCTTTTCATCAACTGAGAGTTAAAACTTTTCTTTTCGTAATAATTATTTTCAAACTTGCGAAATTAAGAAACTTTGTCTTTTGCGTAAATTTTTTTAAGTTATGAAAAACATCTGATTTATCCCTCGGGATGTTGATTTTTTTGACTTTTATTTTCAAATTTGAAGAAAAAAAATGTCAAAAGTCACTGACCTTGAACGCATTGTTTAGGTAATTTTTCGTAAAATTAAGAATTAATTGAGGCAGATAAAGGCCGATATCCCATCTTGGAAAACAAAAGGAATTCCGTGGTCAAAACTCCAAAAAAAGTATACATTTTTAATATACTTTTCCTCTCCGACACTATAAAATTCTTTTCAAGTTAAATCCTATTTAATTGTGTCGTCGATAGTTGTAGATCAGCAAGGTACTCCCAGCAATTTGTCTTCTAGACCGTGAAAAAATGGGAGAATTATTTTAACTTGAAAATAATCATGATGAATTATAATTTATAAGCTCAATCTATTCGATCGTAATTCTTCCAAAAGCGCCAAATTTAAGATCTATGCTGATTTTGTAAAAATGAGCAAAAATTTAAAATAAATCAAAACTATTCGGAAAAAATTAAACTTAAAAAAAAACAATTAGATTTTTCATTCTGATAAAGCTACAAAACTCGCTTTTCGAACCTATTAAAAAATCTGGTTGGTTCAAAATTAATTTTGGCTGTCCAAGACCTTGCAAATTTCAAAAATATTAAAATAGCAATTTTGCGTTGATTAAATTATTTGGAGATTTCAGGTGAATTCTTATTGGTCGAAATTTAAACCAATCAGAATTGAAAACTTTCAATTTTCAAATTCTACTTTTACCAACATAAATTCATTATCAATTAGACTCATCGTAAAGCAGTTATCGGAAAACCCTCCGACTCGGACTTTTATCATTCTCACAAAAAATTTGAAAAATAAAATTTTCTCATTTTTTTTTATTTCTTTACAAATCATAGAACTTAATTCATTGTTCAATTTTTATGATTAACGCAATTCATTTAATCGTCACTCATCCGAAATCGCAATATTTCCTCTTCTGAATCTGAAAAACTTATCACAATTTTTATAAGGTCAAAAATTAGTATCTAGGAATTTTAACGATATTCGGAGTGTGTACTTATTCCAGCCCACCTGCCGATTGTTTTATTATTGAGCATATTAATTGATCTTGTAACTCATAACAATATTTGAATCAATAATTAGCACAAAAAACTTTCCTTCAAAACCACCACTTTTTAACGGTTAATAAAATCGTAGTACTGAAATTTGTATTCTGATTAAGATGAAATAGCTTTTGCTACCGCAGTCATTTTTGATACGTCAGAGGTGATTTTCGATGCAAAGTCAGTGATTTGAAACTTCTTAGTTTTAATTTAAATATTTTTATTAAACCCAAACCGCATTAAAATCTCTTATCCCCGCAATGAGGCACAACTTATGCCGCATAAAATCGCTATAATTGAAAATATCGCTATATCCAAAATTGGAATCCCTAGGCCCTCATTTTCGCTTTCGCGTTTGACCAATGAGAGCACCGGATATCATTACGTTGACAAATAAGAGCTTGGAAAATAAGTTCAAACTCGAAAGCGAAAGTAAAGGCCTAGGGGTCCCCTTTTTAGATCATATAGGTATATTAGGTATTGTCTTCGATTTTATACGTCATTGTGGTAGATCAGAGATTTCGATGCAGTTTGGGTTGAGTTGAAATATTTATTATAATTATTATTTTGCATTTACAGGCACTGTAAGCGTTTTGAATACAATTTTTAAAATAAGTAGGTTTTCAGGTCATTTTCATTGTCATACTTTTATCATGAAATTATGAATACAATTGAAATCATTCTGCGTTTTCGTCACTTTTTAAAAGCATGACGACCCGTTATGACGCGTCATCATAAGTAATTATCATACTGATGTATATTTAAAAAAAATGATTTCATCTTTTTTTTTGCATTTTTCCCACAAACAGATTCTGATTAATTTTCATTCCATCGGAGCTGATGACCTCAATCTGAAGGAACAAAATGAGATTATCACTTGAAGTTCTCAAGGTTATCTCATGTCTAAACGTCATCAGAAAAAGTCTGCTAAAAAGGTCTTCTCGCCGTGAAACAATTAATTTTTTTCATCAAAAACATTATTCGAAAATTTAATCAAATAATGTTTGTTGAATAAATAAAGTTTTTTGCAAAAATACGTCTTTTACAGAGTTTTAAAATTTTTCCAAATTCGAAATCTTAAAAAAGTATTTTGCCGATTAGCCAATTTTCTATTAACTTCCCATGATAATCTCGCAAAACATGGCTGATATTTCCCGAGACCACCTATCACTTATTATTATGAGTTAGAAATCAAAGGAGAGATATTAACTTTTTTTATGTTCATTATTAAATGTGTTTATTATTTCCAGTCGACGATGGAATCACCATTAACTGCCTTGTATTGAGCTCTGGAGACTTCTGAATTATTGTTACTATGATCTCAAAATTATTTATTTCATTTTAATATAGTTACTAGAAATAATGTTAACTTTATTTTAACTTTATTAAAGTCTTAGGGGCTTATCTCATTATTTCATATTATATGAATCATATCCCTTTAACACCTTTTGGTTAATCTGAGAGATGTGGGCTGAGGGAGCCAATCCTAACACTCCTAAGACCCCTCCTAGCCACTTATGAGGCCGCTTTTCAGCCCACATCTCTCAGATTAACCAAAAGATGTTAAAGGGATATATCATATTTGATCGGTTGATCCGTTCCAAATCTGACCAATGAAATCGGCCTATTCTGCAATCCCGGGTTTTGATTGGGTTCTAGTATCCCGCGTTGTTTGTATCATTCAAATATTCAGGATCTATCCTCTGAGGGTTTGTTATCCATATGACATATTCAAAAACAAATTTCAATACAAATTTCAAATAAAAAAAAACTTCTGGAAAATGTCAAAAAAATCGAGGTATTTTTTTGTGAACAAGGTCACCTGCAGAGGCCAAAAAAATGTTAAGAGAGGTATTTGAAATAAATAGTAGCAATCATGAATATTTTTTTGGAAGAATGAGTTTGTCATCTTTCAACTTATCTTTTATGTAGATTATTAATGGAGAGTTTTTCACTAGTACTGCAGTACTACAGTATACTGTAGGTTATTTCACTAGTTAGAAACAAATTTGATACAAAAAAGAAGGTTTTGAATCAAACCGTTTGCCCTTTCATATTTTTTTTTACCATTCTTTGTAAATCGAGCCTTGATAAGATTTTCCAGCTGCTGGAATCCAACATATTCCGATCATGAAAAATTCACTCCAGCAATTCCAGCATTTTACACCCACAGCCTCCTTGAAGTCCGATTTTCAGCCAAATTTCAGCGAAATTAACTCCTGGGCTGTTCAAAGATTTCCAATTTTTTCTTATTAATATAAATAATATATTTTAAATTTCAAAACAAAATTATTTCTCAATATTTCGCATTAAAAATGCATCGTCAGGACACCATCAACAAATAATTTATAATATTTCAAAAAATCTCAACAGAAGAATTATTTTTCTGTCTGGTTAAATTTTGATAAATCAGAATGCCTGGCATTCAATGCCATTTTTCAAATAAAATAATTTCAAAAATCTTATCAAATAAATAAAGATCATAATTTTATTTAAACTAAAAATTCGGTACTAAAACTCAAATTCAAAACCAGATTTCCAACGCTTGTTTTATGAAACAGATTTTATATCTCATTAAATTTAATAGGAAGTTTATAGAGAAAAAAAAATGTTTTTAATGTGGTCATCGTTTGGAATAAGAAGATCGTAATTTCATCAAATTATTCTTTTTATGAATTAGCTGAGCCGGCTAAATGAAAAAATTACTATTAACTTTCTAAACATCAATTAACGTTTACCATTAATGCTGTAGAAATCTAATCGGATGAAATTTGGAGGAAAATGATGAGTAGTGTAGATTGTACTCGTCAAACGGGAAATGATAAATTCCTAGAAATGTGATAATTTGATCATGAATAGCCTATTCAGTACACCACAAAACGGTCATAAAATAAATGCACATTCTGGAAAAATCTTTGTTCACTCATTTAATTGGAATTTTAATAATTTTCAGAAATTATAATCTAGAATGCTAGCCCACAATAAAACCGTTTCTGAACTTCAGGCGACCGCTGAGTGCGCACCAGAGCAGAGTGCGTCAAGTCGGTTTCATACTAAGTCGGTCATACTAACCAACAAACTGAGAAGATCCAGAAAAACATATATAGCTAAATGATTACTTTCTTGCACTCATTACATAATGTTAACTAATTAAGCTGATTGCATTATATAATTTTCCCTAGGGTATTCCACCAGCAACCAGTAGGGTGGCCAAGGTTTTTTCAGATCGCTGTAACCGGTCGAATAATAGCGATTTTCTTTAAATTTTGACACAATACTCAGTAGATCAACAGTGACTGAAAATTAAGTTCATTATAAACATAATTTAGGAAGAGATATGTTTTTGAGATTCGGCGTTTAGTAACACTCTAATGGGCGAAAATTCTCATTTTATTAATCGATTTACTCCAGTCTAGGGTGTTACAGGTTTTTCAGCATTTGAATTCTACGATTTTTATGGAAAAATGAAAAAGTACAATTTGTTCAGAATTTTTCACAGACACCAAGAAAAATTTTTCGAAAATTTAAAATGCTATTATCGTACAGAAATATTGATTTTTTTGGAATTCGGCTAAATGAAAGAAAATTATCCTCATCCTCGAAATAACCTCGTTGGCAACTCAAATAAAAAATCCAAGAAGGTCGAGAATAACCTGTAACAGCTTACTCCGGTCTCTGATTTTCAGAAAAAAACTATTTGCGACGATTTATATAAAATCAGAATAAGTTTTCGCTCTGTGCATCCTTATATCTTCAACAAACCATTCTTAGTAAACAATGGGTAATGATCTTGTGCAACATTTCGTGACAATTCAATAGCTTTATATTTTTCTCTGAGCTGGAATGATTGACACCTTAATTTCAGGTTTCTTAAAATTCTTTGTTTCGAATTCGACATTTTTTCTGGATATATCCGAAAATTGCAAAATTTCTTTGGGGCCCTCCTCCCCCTGAAAACAGCTAGGTTTTTGTGTATAAGGATGAAATGCCTGAGCTTGAATTCCTTTAACTAATTAAGTCGATTTTTCACAAATTCAAGTATTTCAATCGCCATGTTAAAACAGATTGTTTCATTTTTAGTAAAGGCTATTTTCGCGCATTATCTATTCAGAAAAAATGTAACCAAAAATTCCGTAGAACCCGCAGCTTGCGCATTTTGGCAACAGGATTTTTATTCGGGAAAATTATTTTTCTTTACCAAAACACATTTCTGAAATTTCTTGGTAATTTTTGGTTCAAAATCAAATATTTTTAATTTTTCAAACAATTAAGGTCGGCTTAAAAAATCGATTTTTTATCAGAAATGAGCCAAATTCGATTTATTTCAATTAGTTACCCCGATTAAAAGGTTGAACTTCTAAAACCGTTGAAGATCAGAAATAAACCTATTTTATATTCGCTTGTACCTTAGGGAACAAATCTTTCAAAAAAATTCATCGGAATATCCAGCAAGAGTTTGCCAGAAAATTGATTTTTATTCAAATTGCACTTTATTTTCTTTAAATTTGGCAAAAGTGGGTTTAAATAAATTTAGTTTGCAAATTTCTCAATTTTTCTTTAAATTGTTCTGAAAATTGGGTCACTCCATGTTGTCAATTTTGCAACCTAAATTGAGTTCTAACGGTTGAAGTCATCTTTCAGTGAATTCAGCAGGTGCACTTTATTGAGGTTTAGTATTTTCAAAGTCGACAGACATTTTCGATAAGTCTGTGGGAAATACGGTTTACTAACATAAATATCTTAATAAGTCACAAAACATAAAATGTGCAATAGGCTTTTTTTCAAAATGGGTTAACATTATCCAAAAAGGTTTAAAGTTATCGAAAAAAAATTAAATATATCGTAATATTTTATAGTCAACCAATTAGCAAGAGACACCTGGGAAAAGGTGTTTTTGACTTGGTTCTTTTATTTGTACACAAAATATTTCATGAACACAGTGTGTTTTAATGAAAATTTCCAAAAAATTTGTGAACATAAAAATTTCAAAATTTTCAACTTTTTTGTGGACACAAAAATATCAAAACGTTCAATAACTTTCTATGAACATGTAAACAAAGTATTTGTATACCTCAATTGAACAAATTTCATGCTTATAAAAGATCAGTGGTTGTACAATGAGTTTATAGTGGTAATTTAACCCTGGAAAATAATTCCCATGGCCAAAATCACTTTTGAGCTATTTTTCCGACCAATAAGAAAACACCAAAATTTTCGAAATTTGTTTTTAAAAATTTGAAAAAAATAATCTTATAAAAATTTGATACGGAGAAGCTATTTTCAATTTTCCAAATGGCATTTCCAAAATGCTTCAAGGTTCACCCACCAAAACTTTATATGAGAGCATTTTTATATTTCCAGTATGACGAGCCTAATGAACATTGTTCTGCTTGTTTTGTTAATGCGATTTTAATAGCTTATTTTTGATCAATATCCGAACGAAAAAAAATTCTAAATTGCGATTGTATATTCGTGGTACACCCCCTTAGGGAACTCATCTGGAAGGTGACCAAAGCTGAGATATCTCCTTAAACATGCTCCCGTCATAAAAGTCCATTAGAGATCCGAATTTGACGAAAAACATCTAACGCACTATGAACGCATTTTTAAGGAGGTTTTGCAAATGATTTGATTTTGAATTAATTATTAATTTCATCAAAAATAAAAAAAATACAATTATAGTAATATAAAGTCTATTAGACTCCATACCAGTTCGTCGAACCGATCAAAAACCTAAGGGGAACAAACGGATTATTTAATATTTAAAAAATGTTGAAATTCTTAACGGACAAAAATAAAGGCTTTTTTGATTAATCATTCGCGAAAATATATCTCAATGTTTTGGAACTCAGAATTAATAACCTTTTCCCAAGAGTCTTCAATTTTGAAAAAACATATATTTTTCGATATTTGGTCGCATCCAGAAGAGTTCAAAATCAACATTATTTAGAGTGGATACAAATAACAAGAATTTTGTTCGATAAAAGCAAAACACAAGTTTCCAACGAAAATTCAGAACATCAAAAAATTTCAGAATGCCTAAAAAAATAAAAACTTAGATTATTGAAAATATGATTGAAATGACGCAAAAATTTGAACCTCCCTAACTTTTTAATTTATATTTTTTATGATGTGACTAACATTATGTCTGAAAATAAAGAATTCATGTAGATAATTTCACATTTTTTATTTTTATGGATTTTCAAATATTCAAGCAAGAAGGCAGTTTTGAAAAAATCTTATATTTTGAATTTTTATTGCCAAAAATCTAGTATCAAAATTAATACTGATTAAATCCATAAAATAAATTTTTTGAATTCACTTTCTGCCATGTCAAAAAAATCCTTATTTTGAACTACATGGACCTCAAAATCGGATTAAAAACCAGTAGGTACAAAGTGGGCTTAACTCTCAAAAAAGAATATTTTTATTCTGAAATTCATCACGCCGGTCCAACCCTAACCCGTGTGCGGCTGGGATAGGGCGAACTGACAGATATCAGTCGGATTTTGTTAAGGAGGTATAAGTCCTTTTGGGTAGCTCGCTAATTGGATATTGTTACATGTGGTAAATCCTTAATAGATATATGGACAAAGATACAGTGTTTCTGAGCAAGGACTTAAGGAAGGTTTAAGGACTGGCGCATTATTTCGGGCAGGACTCATACCAATCGCATTTTTCAGATATCGCTTTCACAAAAAATAAAATTTCTTGCCTAATCCTAGGAGCTGGTTTCTTTTGCAAAACTTAGTCAGAATCCATTTTTTTATTTTATTTTTAAATTAACTGCCTATGTTTTTGAAATTTAATGCAAGAGCAAAACTTTTCAGACCTGATTTTTGTTGAAAAATGGCAAAAATGACATAACTTTCGACTACCTAACCAAGGATCCAATTTTTTGAATATTTGACCAGATCAGTTTTCGTCCCTGGAAAATCCGATCCGAAGAAATTTTTACTTTTTTCATTCAAATGGTTTCCAATTTTCAAAATAATTATATATCCTTTTCCCAACGGAACTCCATCTCAAAAACGTTTACAATCTATATAGCGTGTGTTCGAATCCCACTGATGTTGTCTAAGTGNTTGTCTTAGTGATTGCTTGAGTGATTCCAACCGATCAAATAAAGCGGTTCCAATATCAAGCATCCTTGCCTATAATCATACTCAAAACAATCAGTAAGACAACATTAGTGGGATTCGAACACGCGCTATAGTGATAGTAAACACTTTTGAGGGTTAATATAAAAATAAATTGTAGAGATTTTTTCAGTTTGAAAACGGTTTTTTGAAATTTTTCTCGAAGTTAGTAAAAAAAGTTACTAAATCGTAAACCTTTTCCTATAAACGGAAGCACCGATAGGTATAAAAAGTAGATCAAACTGATAAATCATTAAAATTTAACGTATGCTCATCAAACAAATTTGTCGGTCAATGTCTCACAGTCTTCGGCTGTGGTTTTTTAATATTGATTAGTGAAAAAAATTTATTTTCAATAAAAAATAGGAGGTTTGATCTCGAAAACTTGAGATCAAACCGGTTATTACAAAATCTTTCAGTACTTATTACGAACAAATTTTTTATAGAATCTAGATCAAACCTCCCAAATTTTTTATTGTAAATTAATTTTCTTTCAGTATTTTATCTTATCTAGCCGCAGCTATAGACTATGAAACTTTGACCAATAAATTAGTTTGATGAGTTATTTGCATAAACTCACATGGACTCTAAATAAGTCAAAAACATAATAGAAGAAAATGCTACACTTTTCCCACGTGACGAAGGAAATTTATTATTTACACAAGCACTTGACACTGTGAGCAATTCAAAAGTAACTTTCTAGCTATTATATCGTCGTTCTTATAATTTCATAATTTTATTGGCTTCATAGCGGAAGCAAAATTTTCAGTTTCACATCGTATTATTTTAGTGTTTATTTAACACTTTTCGATTACTGTTCACGCTCCACTACCCCCTTAAAAGAATATCTGCTGTCTTGAATCTAAATCCTTCTTGTAGAATCCTTTAATTGGCAGTTTTTCGCAACAGTTTCCATTATTTTCCTATTGTTCCCGTATTTTTGGTGCGAAGTAGGGCTTAGCCCTCGGAGGTGGTGATTTGGTGGTGGATTGTGTATTCAAGTGTTTTTGTTGTTTGTCCTCGGCACCAGGCAACCTGGCAATTATGTCCACTTTTTGGTCTTAGGTCCATAATTGGCCCTTTGAGGGGGTTGGGGTAAAAATGAAAAAAAAATACGGAGGGACCCTCTAGAAAAAAAGTGGGAGACCTGTAATTTAGGATCTCAATCTCCTTCCTCCGATTTTTTACTCAATTGTGTCAAGACAATTTAACCGCCACACGACAATAATAATTTAACTCCGAGGAACAACAGAAACATTTTTTTTATTTTTTTGACTTTGTTGTTATTTTAAGCTTGTTTTTGCAGCTTTAAGCCGGGGAGGATCATAGAACGCCAACTTCAATTTTGAACAAGGTAGGCCAAAAGGTCAGATAAGCGCTCGGAGAGTTAATTCTAAGTTGGCAAAAGTATCATTATCACATTTTAAAATTCCAATTTTGTAATTTGAATCTTACAAAAACATAACGGATACTTGGATTCGAACTCATGACCTTCAAATCACAGAAAAAAATATACAAACTTCTTATTTATCAAAAATCGTAAACTGATCAATTTTTTAAAGTCAAATCGCTGATTGGTTCCCTTGAAATATTATAAAAAGCAGTCCCAACAAGCATAAAGTAGGTAGATTAATTTTTTGATTACTAACAACATGCTTTTGGAAAATTTAATTGATAATACATTGTCACGTGAAACAAAAGTTGATCTTTTCCCGTTTGACTTAATCGGCTGGTTTCATGATTAAATTGATATCAATATGCTGAATTGACAAAATAAAGCAACTGTAGAAAGAAATACTACGATCTAAAAAACACTGGGGGTTCTCAGATTCGAACTCACAACATTTCAATATTTTTTTTGACTGACGTTTTTCAATTAAAAAATAAAATCATACAGCGTAATTCTTTTCGATTTCTCCTTTTTTTTACCCAGGCAAGTGGACAGCCAAAATTGCCTATACTTTGCTTTAGATGTTGGCTGTCTAGCTGCCTGGGTAAAAAAGAGGAGAAATCGAAAAGACTCACGCTGTATAATTAATTAAAAATTGCAAAAACTCATATTCTAAAGGTTCATAATCGATCTAAAGTGATTTGGGAGTTATTTTGTAGTATTACCAAATTCCATCTTGAGTAAATGTTGTAATAACAATCGGAAGTCCTCAAGGCATAAATAGCAAGTTCACCGGAAGCAAAATGTGAAATGAATTACTTCCGGTGCAATTCAAATTATAATTTCCACGAGCGTTGTTACCAATTTATAATTTTTATAACCAATTTAATTTTCGATGACTTACCGGTTTATATTTAGATAAAACGACAGATCTTTCGAACAGAAAAAATGGAAGAAATTTAAATTTGATCACTTGTGAAGAATGTGGACTAATTTGTGCGGGACAAAGTCATTACAATGTTCATATACGATCTCATACAGGTAAAAAAAATTAAAAATTTTAATATTGTTACAACTTTTGCGTTGACGTTGCATGAACTCAAAAAAAACAAAAATTCTGCTATCCGCCATCCATTTTTAGCTGATCATTGTTCAGAATAAACTAGCAAGCAAATTCAATGAGCTCCAATTCCATCTTTACTGAAAGGTGGGATTTTGTCGACCAAAAATGGGGTGGGCAGTAAAACGAAAAATATTCAGTATTTGAAATTTTTCTTCAAGATTTTAATTTTTGAAAAAATCAGGTCATCGTTTTTGATGTCAAATTTCACTGTTATATGAAATAATTGTATAGTGAATGATCAAAAAAGTTATAAACACAACAAATCCCTGATTATTTGCCGTTTTTTTTAATCTGACGTTTTACTTATTTGGCGTTTTACTGCCTGACCATAAATCGTATCATAAGAATTTTTTTCTATGTCTTGCCCAAAAATGCCCTTAATGGGGCTTTATGTCTTGAATTGAAAGCGTGTAATTTTGATGAAATCCCGAATTCTGACAGTTTTTAAGGGATTATTTACTAATTTTCTTGTTAATTCAGGCGAGAGACCTTTCAAATGTCACATTTGTGGCGTTGCCTTCACCCAAAAAGGAAACCTTCGGCGACATTACAAAATTCATTCTGACGAAAAACCGTTTCAGTGTCCAATCTGTCAGTATAGATGCCGAAGACGAGATGCTCTCAATGGACACATGCGCATTCATTCTGGTACGTAACCTTAGTCCATAAAAAGTAAAAAAAAATAAAGTACATCATATCCCCTATTCACACTTTTGTAAATATCCCGGCCCTGATTAGCAAACGTAGTGTGTTTTTAACTAGTAGGGCCGGGATATTTACAAAAGTGTGATAAAGGGATATTAAGCGACCCATTTTATACGTTTTTTTGCATTTAAATAGTACTACGTATGAGTATTTTTAAAATATGAAATCACTACGATGTAATCTCCGAATAAATGTTAGCTTTTAAAAACGATCTCAAAAAAAATTATAACATAGTGAATAAAAATTTGGCGATTTTGCGGCAACAGCCCTATTCATAATGAATAACAGATTTTCTGCAAAAATGAAATTTTAAGCTTGAACTGTACTTTAAATTTCAGCGTCATAGGTAGCACTTCCACCATTGGATGACTCGTAGCCTATGAGCCATAGGCTGTTCTAAAGATTTTTTGAGCGGAAAATTTATTCTATAGAAACTTTGAAAGTTATTTAATCTAGAGCATCATAGATTCATTTTTGAGAGTTAGACTATTTTTTTGAAAAATAAATCGAAATTGCCCATTTCCACTATACCCCCTATTCACACTTTTGTTAATATCCCGGCCCTGATTAAGAAACGTAGTGTCTTTTCAAGTAGTATGGCCGGGATATTCACAAAAGTGTGAATAGAGGATATGCATTCACGATTTGGTAATGATGAAATATTTATGAAAAATTTTTATTTTAAGGAATTTTTGAAAATTAATCCGTTGTCCTTCAACAAAAAATCAGAACATAATTTTTTCTTTGAGTGAATTTTTCTTGAGAAAATGAACAATTTCGACTTAAATTGTGATACTCTGATCATCAAATATAAACAAAAACTAAAAAAAAAAATTGTCAATCAGACGATTTTCGCGCTAACATTTCCAAAGTTACAACTTTCGACTTGGTAAATCTAATCCCCGATTTTACAGCCGTACAAATTAATTTTTTGTTTTTGGTCTTTGAGCCCTGATTTAATTCTTTGTTATTTTGCTTGATGAAAATAATTGATATTGATTGCTGCTTATTTGAATTCCCAGTTTTTTGTCGGTTAAAGAATGTTGAGAAAGGAATGTTCTGGCTCATGACGATCATATATTGCCAAAATAACTTATTTTCCCACCTTGCAAAAAATGATATATTTTTCGCGAAACTATTTTCGGCGAAGGAATTTCGAGATTCGCATAAAACCAACATTATTCACCCACAAACCAATAAATTCCATTTTTTAGTAAAAATTTTTCTCAAAAGTTAATTGGTGGGTCTTTGTGGCAGAGTTTGATGTTGGGTAATTGTATAGAGTGGCCAATTTGGTATTTTACAGGGAAGGTGTTAATTTCATAAAATAACTGTTCAAACCTTGAAAATTAAAGTACATAATATAACTGAACTAACCGTTTGAAGGAGTGGCTGTTCAAGCCTCCTTAAAATATCGTTTTTTTTATTTTACTCCACTGAAGGCAAAGTTGCACAAAAAGCTCTGAGATATTTTCGGTTTACAACGGTCTTATTCAAAATTTGTGAAAAATTTATCGAGAGATTTTTCAGGCGCAGACTTTTTAACGTTTTGATGGAGACTCTTCAAATTATTTTTCGGAGCGTAGGTCGATTTATAAGGTCATTTGATTGGTCCTAAGAATACGGTTTTAAGACTCTCAGCGGATAAATCCTGAATATTTGAAACATACAAATGACGCGGGATACTTGCACTAATCAAAACCCTGGATTTTACAATAAGCCAATGAAATCGGCTCAAATTTGAGCGGCCACCTAATCATAATCTCGCAGTTTGAATCTTCAAATATTCCGGATCTGTCCGTCAAGAGTAATTGATATAAAATCATAATTGGTCCAAAATTAAATTTGTCAAAAAATCTTATTTTGCTATAAACTGGAATTTGCTATTTATTAATGGCGTGAGATTATTTTAATTCCTTTTTTCGAGCAGGACTCCCTAATTAGCGGCGGTTTTGTCAAAATAAAAAAATTGAAAATTCTTGGTGTAATTGGTGTTGCAGGTGGTGCCATCGGAATGCGCCTCGCACCTTCTATTAGTGGTATATCACCTTCACTCAAAACTGATCACAAAAATCCTGAAACACAAATTTAACATTAGGATCCTAGCGTAAGGATGGCGAAAAATGCCGAACTGCCATCCCTATGTAATTACCCGACATCACCCGCAAAAATACTCAATTAATATTGTGAATTTGAAAATCAGGAATGTGTTTTCAACTAGTGAAATAGTTTTGGCTACTGTGAAATTCAAAATATGGGCTAGGCGATAGGGAAATGGATCATTTGTTTATAAAACCGGCTTTATTGGTCAAATCATAGAACGGGGGTAGAGAGTCACCCTTTTCCCACGTGAACACGACCAAGAAAATTTCCTTTTATCATCCTATTGACTGAACCGAATGGTTTCATCAGTAAATTAAAATCACGTTATTTCGACACTTTATTTATTGGTCTATCAATTTGACACAAATTGATCACAAACATATCAAGCATCCAACGTTTTTTTTCGATTTTTAACGCTCAAAAAACATGTTTTCGCGCAAAATTTCAGAATTCCATATTATAAACCTTGATCGGAAATTCAATAAACTATCTGATTCCGTTGTCAAAATAGCAAAAACTACAGTTTTACTTTCAGCCAATCAGAAAGCAGAATGAAAAATTTCAAAAAATAACCCAAATTTTTTTTCAGTGAAAAAAAATACTACCCACTTCCTCAGTTTTTTTGTCCGATAGCTAAAACATGGAAATGCTTCGATCGCGTCCACCCTAAGCATCCTCCAACAAATATAACATCCGAATCTTAACGTTAGAATAACGAAAAAATGCCGAACTGCCATTGTCAAGCAATTACCCGACATTAAAATCACTCACAAAAATACCCAATTAATATTGTGAATTTTTAAAAGTGGAATTTATGTTTTAACCAGTGAAATAGTTTTGGCTAAAATAATAGTCAAAATTGGAAATGATGTCCAAATGCCGGTTTCCAAGCTAGATTCCATCAAAAAGGTTATTCATGAAACAAGCTGGATTGGTCAAAACGGTGAGGTGTGATAGAGAGCCACGCTTTTTTCACGTGACCACGACCATTTTCGAATGTTAAATAAAATTGGGTGAGCCAAGGTTGCTCTCCATCTATTTCTTCTCTCATCATATTGCCTAATAAAGCTGGTTTCATAAACCAAAAATTAGTATCAAGTTACCAAGCGATAGTGTCGGATTTTTGTAAAATACCATTAGAATTGTTCCTAGAGTCCTTTATTTTTCAAATTAATGATTTGGAATTTTAGAGTAAAATAATTTATCCCCATTTTAGTTAATTGGATCTCTTTTGTTGTGTGTTGTTAGATATTTGTGCCAAAAATACCTTATTTTACCAGAATTTTGCTCGTACGAAAATTCCCCCTTTTGAAGAAGTGGGGAATATTTATCATAAAAAATAATTTTCTCCATTTCCCCTGTTTAAAGGGGGTCGTCAGAACGGGAAAATAATTTTTTGAGTGTGTTGAAATAGCCAAGTTTATAAGATTTTATTTTAAGAGGTTAAAGCTGTGATTTAAGCCAGGATTACTTTTCTAGCTTTGGTTAAAGGAAATTGCGGATTTCCCGCTTGCTTAAACCCGGGTTAGAACGTGCCAGGATGTTAGATTTCTTCCAAATAGGAAAAATGCTGGTCATAGAATTCAGGATTTACACCCGGAAAACAAGGATCGCCAAAAACATCAATTTTTGCTATTCAAAAATTGCAATTGTTTCTTTTATTTTTGGAAATTATACTCGCGTGAAAGTTTTTTCGTAGTCATTTTATCTGAAAAAACATACAAAAAGTGGGAATTTTTTATAGTCAATTGCTAACTGCCCGATAAACACCGCATTATTCCAAAATTTTTATGATCTAAAATTTTTGAAGAACAAACAAAATTTCTGATTTTTTATTGAAATCGACAAATTTTTTAGTAAATTTTTACTAATTTTTGTTGCAAAATTTGTCTGTTTCTTGAAACTTCAATTATATCGAAGATCCTACCTAGTCGTCGATTTATCTCGAGCGTCATAACTTTGAGCCAGTGTCCAATCACAATACTCGATTGTCGACTCAATTCAAGAATCCCACGATTAAATTGGCCATTTTATCAAAGTTATGACGCTCCAGATAAATCGACGACTAGGCAGGATTTTCGATATATAAAAATTATCAGACAACGCAAAAATTGAATAAACATTTTTAAAATTTGTCGACTAGAGTAATGTTCCTTTGAATTTGTTTTTCGTTACCAACTGATTTTTCAGTTTTCAACCATGTTTAACAATATTTTTTTCTTTAAAAGTTGATTGAAGAACCGGATATTGTTAATTTTCAGATTTTTTAATGAATTACACAAAACGTCCAAAAAACATAAAAAATTATTATTTACCTAAGCTTGAATTCGGGATGTTCCGGCGGTTTAAGATCAAAAATAAGGTACATAGATGGATCTAATGAATTAGTTTTTAGTATAAGGACCGTCCATTTGGGTGGTTGTACAACTATTATATCTACCACATTAGAGGTGTTAAACCGAGAAACAAATTTCGGAACGCGTGCCACAATTTCGGAAAAAAGTTCGGCGTGATCAAAGCGCCTACTACCCCCTTAAAGTGCTGCTTAGAACATAATTTCAATTCCAAATTTTGGAACATCGGGGCTCAACCTGATTCTTGTGAGCTTAATCAACTTGGAGTATCAAATTCTCGCGGTGCAATTCAGAGAAGGGGCTCTAGGGGCTCAACAAAGGGGGCTTAGCTGTACTATATGACTAGGTTTAATCCCAGCGGAGGACTCATAACTATTCCAAAAAATAAATATCGAGTTTTGGCTAATCCGGCTTGAAAGTAACTTTTTTCCTCGGATAAGTAACAAATTTCAAATGATGAAATTGTATCTTCCAAGGGCTTACCTCCTTATGGGTGGAAAAAGTTAAATAATTGCAATAAAAAAATAACATTAAAAATTTTCGAAAAGTGTGTTTTTCTTGATTTTTTTTTTAAAGTTAATCAATCTTCAAGTCAAAATATTTTTTTTCTCATCGGTCAAAATTTTTAAAATTCTAAAATATTCTTTAAAAATCGTTAAATAACTATTCCAAAACTAGATATCTACCTTATCAGGTTTAGGTTAATCTGACTTTCAAGCAACTTTTCACATCGGCTAAAGTAACAACTTTCAACAAAATGAAATCGAATCTCCTACGGGCTTACCTCCTTATGGGGGGAATATTGCAAGTTTAACGCAATCTCCACCATCTGATTCATCGTTTCATTTTTTTGTTTCTTTTTAAATTTTTAATCCGCTTTGAAAAAGCGGGGATTTTTTAAGGTCGAAACTGTTTCTTGAATTATTTTCCGAAATTTGGTAATTGTAGCGACCTGGGTCGAGCAGCACCTGGGGAGGGGATTCATTTTAATCCATCCCGACTCAATCCAAAAATCCAGAAAGCAATCCACGGACAAAATCCCTTTTGACACCCCTAATGCAACTAATTTGATGCGTTAGAATAGCGATTCCATTTAGCAAAACGCTTTTACAGTATACAGTGGGCATAGAAATCATTCGGCTTTACAAAATGTGTGTGATTTTAGATTATATCTAAGATTATAATCTTTCGACCAATAAGAGCACCGGAAATGACGACGTTGACCAATAATAGCTTCGTAAACAAATTTTAACACGGACACGAAACGACAGGCTTAGACATTCCAAGCTTAGATATATATTTCACACTATCCGGAATATTTGGGCCCTACTACTAAAAACACACTACGTTTACTACACATGGCCCAAATATTCCACATAGTGTGAAATCGGGATATACCATCTTAGACATATTTTTCCTATCATGTTTTTAATATCATATTTATATTAATATTAAATACTATATTTAACATATCATATTATAATTATCATATTTTTAATATGCATTCTTTTTGATGGAATTTCATCATATTCTTGATTTATTTTTAAGATTTTGGTCTACTACTGGAACACCATTTTTTGACTTTTGAGGGGACATTGACTGTAATTTAAAATTTTGAAATTAATGATTAAAAATAAATTGTTTAGATATGCGACCATATCGATGCACATATTGTGCTAGAAGTTACAAATCTAGGCAGTCAATGAAAGAACACGAATACCAATGTCCCTACAAGTCCGATCCAGTCCAACCCACCCCAGCTGGTACGTTTTTACAGCAATAAAAAATATTTTTAATTTAAAAAATTTTTAGTTTCTTCAGTTTTAAATGAATTTAAACTCGACTTCAAAGTCTATCTTCTTTTAGACGAATGTTTAGAATAAAGCCGTTTTTGACTGAGGTAGATAAATATAACGCAGTCAATTTGATGGGAAGGAATTTTTGATTAATATTCTAGAATTCTAGAAAATTGACTTGGAGTAAACCGGAAATAAAAAGTCCGAAAAAAAGTTCGTCTGATCAGAAGAAAAGTACCACGGAATTAAAGCTGAGAGTTCACTGATTAAAAAATCTGCTTACAGCTGATCAAAATTTTGAACCAATCAGCGTCAAATTCGATAATTAGGATTAACATTTTTGCTTAAAAATAATTGAAATTTCTAGAATTCGATTAAGACATTTTTGATAATTTGAATGTCATGCATTGTTTTAGGGGGGTCATATTTACCAATAAAAAATGTTCATATCATGGTAGAATACCGGTTTTATGCAGGTTAAAACTAAAAAATATTCGAATTTTGAAAATTCTAGATTTTTTTCTAGATTATTTTCAAAAAAATAATTGCCAGCATGAGATTCCTCGGGTCAACTCTAGTCATAACCGATATTAATTTATCATAAATTAATTCTATAAAGGACTCAAAACTTTACGACACCTACCCCCTTAATCCATTTTTCGGCTATAAATAGAAATAAATTACATTTTGTATTTGATCGATCAAATTTTTCCAAGACAGTATTATTGTCAAATAAGAACTATTTTCAGATTTTCCTCAATTCGACAAAGGATTTGCGAATTCTCCTAGACCTCAAATTAGTCAACCATCAATGATTCCTCCGCCAGTCCAGCCTGGACCAAACGGAATTCGAAATATTTACGATTTGCAAAACATGCGCGAAATGCAAATGAATCTTTTCCGAGCTAATCCCGCCTTAGCCGCCAACTTTCATGCTCTTCAAGGTCTTCCAGGCTTTCCAGGTCGACCTCAGCTCCCAGGGCTCCGACCTCAGTTTTCACTGCCGCAATTGAATCCGCATAATATCAATGTAAGTTAATTTTTTTATTTTTTCATAAAATTATTCCTTATCCCTCATAATCCGACGGCATTTTCTAATATATAACTTTTTAAGGAGGAAATGAGTAATCCGAGTGGCTCAAACTCTAGCAGGAACGGGTTAATTGGCGCCCATGGTCTTCCCAATTTAGCCCAAATTCCGAACATTTCAGCACTTCATGGGTTACTCGCAAATGGCCTCCGTCACCCTTTTAATAACCCTCATCGACAATCTATTTCCGTTGAGCCTCCTAGTAGAGAATCAAATAGTTCTGCAGAGGATTCTGGTCAATTTTCACCATCCGAATCGAAGAAAATGGAAGAAAAAACCTCTCCGCTCGCCCCAAATTCCTGGCAGAATACTCCCACAAAATCACATATTTCTCAGCTGGAAGAGCAGCATAGAGACATTAATCATAATGTGCAAAATGTTGCAAAAGTACTCGCGAATTTGCCTCCAAATGTGCAGGCAAAATTGGGGCACAATTGGGAGGAATCGATGAAAATGTTGATTCAAAAAAATAATGTTCAACGAATGGAGGCAGCAAAACGAAAATTTAATGAGAATCTTTCAAAGTAAGTTTTTTTTTAATAAATGTTCATTGGCAATTACTCATTGCAATTTCAGTGAAAATTTTTGACTGACAAAATGATCCAGTCTTGATCGTCCAATTGTCGACTATTTTTTTCGACCAATTAAGAAGCATTTATAATTGATTTCAAATAATTTCGAACGCCTACGCATTTCCTATAACATTAACGAAAAGTGTTATTTCGGGCCCCAATTGTCCGAAAGTGCCAAATCGCGAAACGAAAATTTTGATAAAACATTTTTCCTCTCTAAAATACCCAATTAATTTGGTTTTCAATAACTGGTGAAAACAATCTTTTCTGATTTGTTTAACGTTTGACGAATCAGAATCAAGTTAAGCAATCAATTTACATTGGTTAAATTTCTGGTGATTTAGTTTCGACATTGCTGATGATTTATTTATTTTGGTATTATTTGATCCCAAAAATTTAAAAATGGGATTTTTGACCACCAGCTCATGCCGTCCTTGAGTCTTTCACAAATTTCAGACAATTTGAAAGTCTGAATCAAAAAATTTAATTTTGAAGGATAATCCTACTGATAACTCAAAACACAACTGAGCGGCTCAGTCTGAGCCATCCAGTGATTTACTATATTTTGGGCGTAACCATGTAGTTTCCGGAAGATCCCGTCGACAAAATTGGATTTAAATGAAGTTATTATTTTAATAGAAGTTTTTCAATTCCGAGTTTACGATCCAGTAACGGCCCACCATAAGTGATAGATATTTTGCCGTTTTATGTTTTATTAATAATACTACAACGATGATTACAAAATCATTGCCTCGTCAATTTCTTTGATTTTAATCAATAAAATTTATATTATGTGATTTCTACCAAAATGGAATAACAAATATCCTGGAGAATTTACGACCTATCATTAAATATAACTCGGAATGAAGGTCAAATGGATGAACTAAACACTTCTTAAAATAATGAATTTCCACCGTTTTTGATCTTTTTTTTATGTTTTACGAAATAAAGTATGTAAGATTTTTGCTCCCTTTTTCCCAATTTGCATAACTTGCCATCCGTCAATGAGAACGATCAATTTTGGCAAATACCTACGTCTTTTCCAGATTAAACCAATCAAAACGGTGGAATTTAGATTTATGCAAATTTGAAAAAAGAGAGAACAGAAAAGAGGTCACTAGTGGTGATTCACCACTCGCTCACCCCAAATATTACTTTTTGCTGGTTAGTTATAAATTGTAATTTATAGGTAATTATGAGTTATAATTTGTAAATTTATCGGTAAATTATTCAATAAGAAGTAATTTATGGGTTACGTAATTTATATCCGTTTAACGCATTAATGTAAATCTAGGATGTGCGGGTTGAGGGAGCCAATCCTAACACTCCTAAGGTCACTCCTAGCCACTCATGAGGCCACTCCTCAACCCGCACATCCTAGATTACCATTAACATAACAACCTGATTATTGACCGAGACGAACTAGTAAAATTAGCGCCATAGGAATCTTTATCGATATAAAGTTTATTTTCAAAATAAATTCTCAAACTAATTGGTTAAGAATTTCGTAAATTTAACTCAAATAAAACTTATTTCGAACAAACTATTAGTATGGGACAAGTGAATTTTGTGATGGAAAATCTGACAAACTGGTGGTTTTTGTGTCTCAAAAGCTAGTTGTTTTAGTTCCAAATTAGTGATTAATTTTTCCCATATATTGCGCTCATTTTTCCTAATTGCGATAATTGAGATTAATTAATGATGATTAATTATAACTCCTGATTTCCCTTCTGAATATTTTCAGGCTATTTCCGAACCAAAAAATATATAAATTTCATTTTTGAAATAATTTGAAAATAATTTTTGGAATTAGGAATTCTAATCGACCAACACTAAATAATTATAAATTCAGTTAATCGTTAATAAGTAACACATTCGAAAATAACGTGTGATTAGTAATTCGTCGAAAAATTGAAATTTTAAATTTTTCAAGCATAAAGACAACATTTTTTAATAATTTTTTCTTTCTATCGTTTTCAGTGCCAAATTTCAATGAATAAAAGCTAAACTTTTGTTAAATCTAGTTTCAGTGTGGAAATTTTAAGCTACAAATGGTACTTTTTTAATAAAAAATGGGTATTTAAAACTTTAAATTTATTTATTTTCGACATAAACCCATAAAATTTTCGGTATAGAGATGAAATTTAACGCCAAAAATATGACCAAGACCATTTTTAAGAAAATCCTGTCTTTATATTTAAAAATCAAAATTTCCAAGTTATTACAATTTACCCGAAAATATCATGTCTACGAGACTAAACAAACCACCACGGAAAATATTTATCGACCTACTGTATCTATTATCGGCCCAAGGAGCATATTTAACTATATAGAAACTTTTGTTAATATTTGTGTCGCAAAGCGCAGCGTGAGGAACGTGAAGAAGTTAAGCAGTTGAATAGCCAAATTTTCCTCTTTAAACCCGCTGAATTCGCCAAGTAGACAGCCCAAAGTTGCCACTAATTTTTTGAGGATTTTAAAACTTCTCAGGACCTCGATCGATTTGATTTATTTTGATAAAATTGACCTATTGTTTCCGCCACGTTTATTTATTTCTATCCCGGGAATTATGAATTCGGATTAATGATTTTGTACTTCAATGATGATCATAAAATACATTAAAAAATTGATGAAATTGGGCTTCGAATCGGGACATTATCAAAAATTTTGTAAGATCTGTCAAGCACCGGAAATTCATTCATCACCCGTAAAAGTGGCAAAATGGCTCGAGTTTAAAATCTATCTACTTCCTTAAACTTTTTACCAGGCACTTTTTTTGTGCTTTTGGATAGTTTAATAATAATAATAAATTTTAATATCGAGTTTAAATATTTGTTTTTTAATTTTAACCATCAAACGCGTATCCCCAGATTTTTCACAGCTGCCCTAGAATTATTTTGAGGCGTGATTGGCCCTTCATCGATTTATTTCTTATAGTAAATAGGGTTTCCAAACTGTTAACATTTCGGCTTTTGGAAACGACTTGTCCAATTGAGTTTTAAGATAGCTCAAAATGACCACTTATATTGTGAGAAAGCTCGAACAAAAAATGGTCCAAATCGAACCATTTTTTCAATTTTTTCAAAAAGTCATATTAAAACTTTCAAATCTTAAAATTTAATAAACAAAATAGGAAAAATAGTCCAACTAAATTTTTTGTTTACCTTTTCTTAAAATATGTTTGGTCATTTTCAGCTTTTTAATAACTTAATCGGATGAGTACAGTAGTTTCCAGTAGCCAAAATGTTAATTGTTCGGACACCCTATTTTCTATGGATTAAAAAGTATACAACCATGTCGTAGCTAATACAGTTTTTCAATTAGGTTATGAAACCAGCTGGTTTAAAATAGGAGACTATTATAATAAATATATGGTTGTTGTAATTTTCGTCAATATTTTATGAAGTGGGATATCTCTTTTCAATGCTTTGATAAATAACAACTAATATAACTTTTTAAAGGTCAAATAATCCGTAAAAAAGTCTTTATCAAGTTTAATTTTTTGTTGACGTTACTTTTTCATTGCATTTTATCCATTAATCAGTGTCCTAGCTTAATTAGTCGGATTAACCAGCATCTTTTGATCTAAACTTCAATCCGAAATTCTGTTTTTCATCTAATCCTAGCCGGGCCAGGAAATACTTGTCGAGATAAATAAATTATTCAATTTTTTAACCGTTGGATACATATTCTTTAAGAACGCTCGGACAAATCTGCCGCGACTATTTTTTTTTAAATGTTGCAATGACATTTTTTTCTGGTTTTTTACAGTCGGTAAAACATTTGTTAAAAATTTTGAAAATTTCTAAATATATTTACTTCATTTTTCGTCATCCTAAAGCTTTGCCAATAGGACTACATTTCAAATGTAATTCATACCTGAAAAAAAATAATCGTGGAAAATTTTTCCATCGAGCGTTCCTATTTGTTAAATAGAAAATACAAATATTTCTGTTTCTAAACAAATTAATAACATGAATTTTTACCGTGAACTATAAGTTATAGGACGATTTGAAATAAGAAATTTCAAAACTCATTAAAATGGGTATCGATGTTTTTAACCTATCTTGTAAAGAATTTTTTTCTGGTCATTTTAAGACCAAGGATTTTTTTTTTTATGAAAAATTTTCAAAAAAAAAATCGATTTTAAGGTCAATTTTCGTGATTTTATAGGTAAATGTGATCAGTTCTAGCGAAGCCGTATGAAGTGCTAGAAGGCTGATTTTTTGGCCAGTGAAAATTAAGCGTTTTTCGGCCACCCATTTTTTAATTGAGGGTCGGCGACCAATATTTGACCTCTAATGACCGGTCAAAGTTCAAGGTCAATCTCAAGTTCATCGTATAGACTTGTAAGTACCCCCAAAAGAATCGAGGGTCAACTTTCTAATGAACGTATAAGGAACTAGGGTCAATAATGTACTGAGAGGTCGCTATAGAGCAAAAACTGGTCAACGCCTTTTTTGCTCACTAGCGACCTTTCAGTACATTATTGACCCATAGTTCCTAATACGTTCATTAAAAAGCCGACCCTTCCGATTCTTTTGGGGTACTTACAAGTCTATACGATGAACGGGTGCCTGAATGGGTGGCCGAAAAACGCTTAATTTTCACTGGCCAAAAAATCAGCCTTCTAGCACTTCATACGGCTTCGCTAGAACTGGATCACATTTACCTGTAAAATCACGAAAATTGACCTAAAATCGATTTTTTTTTAAATTTTTCATAAAAAAAAATCCTGGGTCTTAAAATGACCAGAAAAAAATTCTCTACAAGATAGGTTAAAAACATCGATAACCCATTTTGAGTTTTGAAATTTCTTATTTCAAATCGTCTAGTTCACGGTAAAAATTCATGTTATTGATTTGTTTAGGGGGGGGTGAGTTCACATAGTTATCCATGTGGCTTGAAAATGCAGCTGATTGGCTAATTTGCCTACGCAATCCGAACGGTTCTCCCTAATTAGAACACTGTGTTATAGTCTATAACACAGTGTTCTAATTAGGGAGAACCGTTCGGATTGCGTAGGCAAATCAGCCAATCAGCCGCATTTTCAAGCCACATGGATAACTATGTGAACTCATCCCCCCCTCCCTTGCAAAATAATGGTTTACCAGATCAGGGTTGTTCAAAACTTTTGGAACTGATATTTTTTAGGACCAAACATATTTTTTATGATTTTTTTGAAAATGATCATAACATTTTATTTCAGTTCTGAGCCTACACCAAAACGAATGCGATCTCCAAACTCTACCAAACTATCACTTAATGATTGCTGTAGTCCCCCAATCCAACCCGCTCCAAAAAAAGAAATTTTGGAACAAAGCCCAATTCGAGTTGAAGAACCTCCACTAGAAGTTGAAAAAATGCCACAAATTTCTGAAGTTAACTCGGACGATGAAAAAGCGGAATCAATAGCGGAATATGAAAAATCAATAGAAAAATTTACTGTAGTTAAAGATGGACTAGCAGTAGATTCATGGATGTGCAAAACTTGCAATTGTATATTTTTGAATGAGGTAAATATATAAAAATGGAAAAAAACTTTATTTTTGTTATGAAAATTCTATTTTTTTAGATTTTTGTAAAATCATTTTCATTCCAACTGTATAAAAAATACAGTAATTTACCTTTAAAAGCAACGTCTTATCTTTTAAAAAGCTTTGCGTTAAATGCCAATCGTTGCTTTCAAATCAAAATCTAAATTTTCAAATTACAAAAATATTATAAAATCTCTGCTACATTTTATGTGAATTTTTCATTTCAAAATTATTTCATTTTGGAAAAAAAAATAAAATAAACGAAACCATAAAATTTTCAAGTAAGTATTTTTCCAACAATTCGATAATTTTTGCAAAATATAAAATCTACAGTTTTTTCCGCTAATTATTTTAGCTTATTTTTGTCGACAATCAACTAATTTATACTTTCAGATAACTTATGGTATTCATATGGGTGTTCATATGCATTCTGAGCCATTATGCTGTAATTTATGTGGGAAGAAATGTAAAGATCAGCAAGAATTTCAAACTCATCTCGTCCACGGTCAACACAGTCCTTTAAAAACTTTATAGAAAAATTATCTAAATTTGTTGTAGATTCATTATAACCGTTAACTTTTTCATCTGCCATATTATTGCCATGCCGTTTATATTATTTGTAAACTTAACGCATCAAATGATGTTGATTGATAACTGTAAATTGAAAATCAAATTTTTTGTAAAATTCATTCTGTACCTCGTTCAAGTGCTCATTTTTGTTCTATTTATTTGTTTCTTTATTAATCATTTTGTTCAATAAACTTTGCCGTTATCATGCACACAAGGGTTAAATTTTTACGAGAGAAAATTCAAGATTTCTTGAACTTTAAGGGACTGGGTGAAGGCTGTTTTTTGAAGTTTTCGAGTGCAGTTTCTGAGAAACTTAGTATAAGAAATTTATATAATTTTCTTTAAATATGAAGGATAACTCTTCAGAATTTTGGCCACTCAGATCATTAGATTATTCAACCTACGCTTATAAAATGATATTTAGCAGGCATCTCTCAAAAACACTAAAAAGCTTACTCCTCGTTCATTTCTCATAACTTTTTTTTGTCTAATTTGGCATGCGGGCTTAATATCTGAATACGAAAGGATTCTAAGGCCTTTTTTATTGAATTTATGTCCCTAGAGGTCAAAACAGCCAATTCGGAGCATTTTGGGAAGCTTACTAAAAAGCCTACTCCTCCTACAATTTACATGCGTTTTTTTAGACTCTAATCGCTCTTTTTTGAAATTTTGTCTCGGGTTCTCTGAAAATGCTTGTGAATTTCATATTTTTTCCAAAGTTTTACAAATATTATCGAGAAAAACAGTGAAAAATTGAATTTAAACCTTTTCAGGGAAATATTGAGAGCTCAAAGTGTTTATTCGCAAAATTAAAAGTTATTAAACATTTCTAGATCAAAATTGGTACCTTTCATTCTAAATCCTCTTTAATTTTACCTTTAATTTCAACCCTCGAAAAACCGATTATGTTTGAAAAAATCTCAAAACCAAAAAAAACCTTTGAGTAAAAAAACTTGGCAGAAAATTCTCTACAAAAAGATGTATCAAAAAGTATTATACTTGAAGCTGAGATATCGACGCCCACTCCCTTAAACTCCAAAACTACAGAATGTATCAGAATTATTACTCCAGGGGGAGGGATTTGGAATAATGTGATTTTTTTTCTTGCAGCGGTCATGTATATATGATATATCTTATACGAACGCTCAACAGACAAATTTCCTAAAAATGTTTTCTCTAACATATCGCTCGCTATTAGAGAGCCGCTAATAATGAGACCGAACGAATTGTATTAAAAATCTATACCTATTCGCAAAGCTTTAAAATGACGGGAAAGAAAGCAAGTAAATTAATTTTTAAAATTTTACTGACTCGGATCATTTTCGAAATGAGTTGAATTTTTGCTTGTTTTTCTTGGACAAATCAAGACTAGATTATCTAGTCTGATATCTTTCGAAGTTTTCAACAATTTTATAAAATTTTGTGAAAGACCTACTAAATATTGAACTCGTAGGATCTTCAATTTATTAATTTTCACCTAAATCCCTCGAAATTTTATGAAAAAATTTTTAGAGTAAACAATAATTGTGCCTGATTTGTCCATCGAGCGTTTTCTGATTGGGTATTTTGAGATTTGCTTCTAAATCAATCAGATCACATTGTTTCAGTTTAGGCCGATCTGTGAAAGAAATGACAAGCTTGGTGCTCATCCCTGGTTGCTCGGTACTGATCCCTTCAAAAATGGTATTTGTCAAAATTGATTATGAACGTCAAAGAATACTTTTTATTTACGAATAAGAAAATATACTGAATACTCAAGAATTGAATAGACTGAAAATTTAACAATAAAGTTTATGCGATTTTGATCGTTGGCAAATTATGAATCATAATTTATGATGGTTTCAAAATTTTGACGAAGACGTGAAAAATTGTACTAAAAGTATCTTGGGATTTTCAAGTTTCGGGTGTACAAGGGTTAATAATTCAAATACAATATCAGCATTGGTTTTTTCTCATAATATAACGTAAAATCGCAGCTTTAAGAAATTACGCAAAATCAATAACAGGGGAGGCTCAATATAGACTTTTTTCCATTTTAACTCCTAGGTGTCCAAAATGGTGTTTTTTTAAATATGACTTTGCATTGCATTCTAGAAATATTGACGGGGGTTTAGCAGAGAACATATTTATCAGATTTTTCTTGTACACTTTTACGGCATATTTAATAACATTTAAATTGAAATTTTTCATCGAAAAATATGTCTTTGGACTTAAATTCTCGAACTTTACGAATATCTACAGTAAGTTGTTTATGTACTAAGTACACCTTGAACACATTCAAGATCAGAAACGTTCATAAATTGTACTATTTAGCTTTTAAAAGGCAAATTTTTTTAACTCTTAGGTGTTCAAAACAACGTTTTTTGAAAAATTATGACTTTGTATTGCATTTTAAAAGGCTACAGGTTGCGTGATTTTGAATAGAAAAAAAATGGAATTTTTAGCGCAAAAACTAAAATAAACGAAATTGACCAAATTGATCGAGCGCGCGATATCTTGCGACAATCATTTCGTTGCAAAATCATTCTGAATAAAATTTGTTGGAATTCGTTTTTTTTTATTTTCTTTTTAATTTATCAGATGATGATTATTTACTATCTGGAACACCAGAGATGAAAAGTAATAAAAAATTCTGTAAAAAGTCTGGAATTTGACGATGAAATAACTATAAAGGAAGGTTTAAAAGGTTTCGAGGGTAGTTGTCATGCTTATTTGGCTTAATTCGTTTTTTAATCGATACATGTATGGTAAAAGTAACTTTAGCATACATTTTTTTCAATTTTAAGGGGGTGGTGTTAGTGATTTTTGAGATTTTGAAGGCTCCGTACGGCTTAATCAATTCAGATAAAACATTTCTGAGGAATACAAATGATAGATCCATCCTTTATCTTGGAATTTCATTTGACAATTCAGTACCAAACTCACCAAACACCTGGTTAACCGCGGTTAAACCCGCGTCCCTTGGCTTTTTTCAATAAAACAAGGGTTCTAGACCTTATATCGGAAAATTTTGAGAACATCTGGGAAATTGTCTGAATCACAATGTCAAGGAAATAATTTTCTCCTCAGGGATCAGCAATCTAGTTGAATGTGCCGAAAAAGGGTATTTAAAGGGTGTTATAAATAAATAAATTTGTGTCATTTTTGAGGATTTTCATAAATCTAGGCTTCTGATTGGTTCAAAATAAATTTCTCTAAAATGCATAAATTCATAATCTAAATGTTCTTCTTTTCAAACAGAATATAAATGAATAAAAATATAATATGGTTGACGATCAATTTATAAGGTTATTTGGTAATTAATTGTAGAAAATTATTAATAAAATCCAATAATTTTGAGATTTGAATGTCAAAAATATATCTAAGCGGCAATTTTTTTTTGAAATAATTTTTTCTGTAGTAAGTGTCACGTTAAGGGGATCGGTGCATTTTGACAGATACGGATATCCGCGGATATGGGCTCTTGATGACAAACTTTTTACTGGGTTTATACATTCTTCTCAATATACCATCAAAATGATGTTTCATAATCCAGGCAACTTTTGTAACTACAGAATTTTCGAATTATTGCTTTTAAAGAAAATTTTGAGTTCGAATAAACTTTCCGAATTCGACAAATTATGAGAAATTTTTGAAAAAAAGTTCCGAACATTATCAAAAAAATGCCTTATTTTGCTTTCAAATATTTTTTGCATTATTTGTGTCAAATCAACGAAACAAACTCTTCAATATGGCTACTTTAACTTTTCGCGTAGGTGACCACATATTTTTATATCTATTTGAAATTCATATGACACTTTTTTGAGATTTTTGGTCGAAAACTTTTTGAAAATATTTTCAAAATTTTCCTCATTTCTGGTTTAAAAATTTTCAAACTAATTTTCTGGAATCCTTAGCTGAAAATATTAGGAATGCCTACTTTCACTATATTTAAACATGTCTACGTTTTGTTTCTTCGCTCTTGTTTATACTCTGAATCATACTTTTTTGATCAAAAATACGGTTTGGCGCGAAATCTAGTTAAGCCCTCTTTAATCAGAAATTTAAATTTTTTTTTATTTCACCGAGAACTGCTCATTGGTAAGCCGACCTGTCGACCATTTCAAATTTATTTCATTTAACTCACGAAAAAAAATATTTCTTTCGATGTGCTAAAATTTGGATTTTTTTCGTCTTTTTTCAAAAATTTTAATTTTTCGATTTTGACTTAGAAATCGTATAAATTTAAAATAAAAAATTTTCGATGGTCGACAGGATCGTATTTAAGGGTTCTTATTAATAAATAAAAGGAAATAAATTTTACTGTTATTTAGACACCTTCGATAGCAAACGCACGTTTTTTTAGTGTTGTTTCAAAAAGAGGATTTATAAGTAAAATAATTAATCTGAAGAAATTCAGATCATACAAAGTAAGCTCAAAAGTGGCCACTTGTATTCAAGTTTTTATACGAAAATTTTGAAGTGGCAAAAGTTTCCCATCAAGACAAGAAAATTTGAAAAAGTGCGAATCTGTCAAAATGCCAATTAAAGTGTGCCTCTGCGAAAGCTATTATTAACTGTAGTTTTAAACAATAACACAAAATGACTATTTTTTGAATTATCATCACATTAAATTTGGGAAAATGCCATTTTTCACGAAAATAACTGTTTTTTTGCACAGAATGCCAAGAAATGATGATAATTCGAAAATAGTTGACCAAAGAGAAAAAAAATTGCGTTGGAACGAGAAACTTCGGGAGAATAAGCTGATAACATTATTTTTCTATTTGGAGTAGGTCAATTTTTAGCCAATCAGAAGCCGTCATTTTTTAAAAAAATTTTGAACATTTTTTCTGGAACTTTGAAAAATTCTGAACAAAATGTACTTTTTCATTTTGTCATAACTATCATAGATTTCCAATGCTGAAAAACCGATAACAGCCTAAGTCCGCCAAGAATAATATATTGATTTTTTTTAAACTTAATAAGCGTGGAAAAAAGTTCGTAAAGTCAACAAAAAGCGTTATCATCGAAGAAAATATTCCTCCCATGCTGAGCAGTACCCCTAGCCAGTTAACATTTAACAAAACTATCGAAACGCCAAGAAAAATCCTTTCTCCAATCAATCTTCTCAATTTGACCACAGAATCAGAACATTTTGACTCAGCAAGGGTCAAAATGTTTGAGTCCGCTGACGAAAGTGAAATAATTGGACTCCAATTATTGGAGACAAAAATTTTCATACACTGACTTCCGAATTTGTAAACCAAAATAAAACAGGAGAAAAAATTAATATAAAAACGGAATTTATTCCTGAAATTTCAAATGAAGATAAACAAGAGATTGCACTGCTTAAACTGACTCTTATGCAGTATGAAGAATTATTAATAAGTATGGAAACATCCGACAGAAATCGACATCTAAAGATAGATATGAAATTAGCTGAAATTATTAATGAACGAGATGATTGGGTCACCTCAGGAATCCAAATGACAACTCAAAAAGTTGAGGAAGAAAAATCTAGAAACGCAAGACTTTATGATTCCTCGAATGAAATGGTTAAAAAAGCAAACTATGAAAATTGAAATCGTTCAAAAATAGAAAAGTTAAGAAGTATTATTAGCTCAGGCAACCATTAAAAAGCTCAAAATGAAAAATCTAAATTTAGAGGAACAGCTGAGCTGTTACAGCTCAAGGGAAAGACGAGAGAAAATGAAGAATTAACTGCGATTTGTGACGAACTCACGAAATTATGAAAAAAACTTTGTACTCATTAAACCTCTTATCTCACGTTAGAACTAGTATTTTGTAATAAACTCACTGATATGTATAACGACTCGTGATTCACGAGATTTTCTTTAAAGTTTTCAATTTTACTGAGTAATTTATCAACCGTTGAGTAGTCTGTTTACCCAATTAGTATTACATGCAGGCACCATAATTAGTAATCCTGTGATGTGATTGGACACCGTCTTTTCTTGTGACGTCATGATAAAATTTGACACATAGGCATCATTTTCGATATCTTTGTAGGAATCTAGCTAAAAATCGAGAAATTGCGTAGGTTTTTTCGGCAATATTGTCAAATTCGGCGATATTGGGCCGACGAAATAGGGCTTCCCCTAGGGGGAATCCCCCTGTACTTCACAACGCTTTATTTCTAATATTATGAAAATTCGCAAAAAATTAATATAAAAATGTTCGCTTCAAATAGAAAAACAAAATTATAAGTTTATATAAAAAACCGTTGCTTCAAATTACTGTATGAAGTTCAAAACCACGGAAAATGTTTTTCTAGAACACGTGTTTTTCAAATATTGGAAAGAATTCGAAGGTCAGAGCAGTTTGGTAGAATACAAAAAAACAAATTCGAATATATTTTGGTTTTTGTTTGATTTTCAGTTTATTGATGTAAAAACTGTACCATGGGATTTTTATCAAGTATAGTTCTTAGGGACGAACACACAGGAAAGATCATATCTTATCAAAAAAAGAATAATTATGTAACACAGAAATTAAGGAGAGGCTTATCAAAATTTTGCATTTAAATCAATCGGGCGTATCTACTAATTGGCTAAATTAGGCAGGCTAATTTCTAACCCGTTTTGTCATTAAAAGTATTTCATTAATGGCTCACAGTAAGGTAGGAACGGCAAAAATCGACCAGCTAAAATTTTATTTATTTTCGCAGCATTTTAAGTTTCTGTTGAAATTGAGCAAGAACAAATTTTGGAAAAAAAATATGTCCCGTTTTCCAAAAATCAGCATTTTTTCGCCTATCATTTGGTTTGAAATTATTTTTGAATTTATTTTGAAAATTCCATGCCCTACAGTAGTAACTAATTTTCAGAAAATTAAGACTAAATTATTTACATTTTTGGAAAAGTGAAAATTCTGAATAATAGATTCACTCGAGTTATTTACGAACAAAAAAAATTCCCGTTTCAGCTAAAATTTTATTCGTGTTCAAAATTTCTAAAACAATAATTTTGGTAAAAATTTGGGGGAATCAGCTTATGCAATTTTTTGGCTTAGCCTGAAAAAAAAATTTTCTTCAAAATCGTATTTTTCATGCCATTTCACCCCGGACCGACATTGATTATTTTTTTCCATGTTCCAGAATCTAAATTAATTATCCTTGAAAATGCCAACAAAGAATTTTAACAAAATAATAATAATTTTCGAGTCTCATAGCCTATGGGCCATAGGGTGAGTTTTTTTAGGGACTCCATCATAAAAGAAGCGCGATTTAAAGATAGATATTATCTCGATTCCATTTACAAGGCGCCACTTAAAAAAACTCATTCTGTATTTTAAATACAGTATTTACGTTGCCAAAAATCTTTCAGCAGCCTACATCAATGATGTAACATCATGAATATTTAGACTCAAATCAAAATATTCAAAAAAGTTCGTTGATATCAATTTATGTGATAAATTTTATAGCCCATTTTAGCAAACTATTATATGAAGAAATTACAGGGAAAGAGGGTTATCTTAGTATGAATACGGAAATGTGTAAAGAAATGAAGAAAAACGACGAAAATAAAACAAATTTTTATTGTCCCCAAAATAACCAAGATACCATAAAAAGGCTCATCGAAGAAGGAGCCAATATAAAATATGTATCTCCGGTGACTGGGCATAATGGATTACATGAAGCATGCTATAGAGGATTTCTTAATACAGAATATGGTGCCAAAAATTTAAAGTTACAGTAGGGTATAAATAACCGAAAGTCACTCAAAATCTCGCACCTACGCATAATATTGCAATAGTAGTTACAGCGCGGGTGCATTATTTTGAATAACTTTCGGTTGAATTACGATATTGCAAACTCGATCGTTTTTTAAAAAGATTTTTTCACTGGTCCGAACTTTGAGTTGTATTTTTATAGCTTATTATTATTAACTTATAGATACAATTTTCAGGAATATATTTTTGTAACCATGAAATAGCTTCAATTTTACTTCATAACTTTCCAGAATATATCGATCTCATAAATGAAGAGAAAAAACCGCCGATACAAGTGGCTTTTCAGGTAAATTAACCAGCCTTTTTCTTAATTTTAACGAAAATATTTTAGTACAAAAATTGGAATATAGGACATCTTCTTGCTGAATGTGGTGCTCGACATACTTTTTTTTCGTTGGTTTTGGCTGTTTATCAAAATGGATATGAAGTCAGGTTTCGAACTTTTTTTTAGTTGCAAAACCAAAGATTATATCTAAGAAGGGGATATCTAAGCCCGTCATTGCAGGTTCGCGTTTGACCCCTATTTTCAACGTCCTTATTGTCCTTAAATAAGTTCAAAATATTCATGAAAAAAATACGTTTTTGTAAGAAAAAATTGTTAGTTTTCTCGATTTAATGAAAATATTTGATTATTATTACAATATTAAGGCAAATATGGTATTTTCACAAATTATATATTTTTTCAAAACATATCATTTTATCCATACTAATATCGAAATAAGATATTTTGAAATTTCACTCCCGAAAAAATATTTTTGCTCCAGATATGCCCAGAAGACTAATTTTTCTTGCAAATTGTACTCAAAATACTTTTCTAAAAACTGGCTTATTTGAAATTTTAATTCCAAATTTGAATCAAAAATTATTTCTTCGGAAGTAAAACTTAAGCGAAAAATCGCCTTTCAATCAACTCATCATAAAATTTGGACCTAGTATCCGAAAAAATTTTAGGAAATATTTTTAGATTCCCATTGTTGAATTTTAAAATGTATAATAAGGTGAAGTTTCTGCAAAATTATTTTTCTATTTTTTTCTTTGAAATTAACCATTCACAACCTATCATAAAGCTGAAGATTATGCGGAAACGTTGAACTTCCTTGAAACACACCACACGGTAGATTTCATTAAAGACTTGAAGAGTGACATAATACATTTGAACAATCAAGAAAAACGAGAAATTTGTCTTTATCACCCTCTGCTGGCTGATAAAATTAAAAAATATAAAAAACGATAACTGTGCACTCTGTAAATTGCATGTTATTCTACATATCAAACAAAAATATATCAATTAAAAGTAAATTCACAAAAAGTGTTTTCAGCAAGTTCTTGTTTTTTATCAGTAACTGATGCATTTTATCGCTTGTGATGTAAATTTTTTATCCAAATTTTCACAATCACTAAATTTTCATCAAATTCTTTCAAAACCAGCCTTTGATTATCAGAGTTTGATAGAAACTTATGGTCCAAATTTTGGCCCATTTTCCACATTTGACGAAAACTCACTTGAATTTTTTTCATAGATGCCTGTTTAAATCAAACATTTACTAAACTTTGCCAAAATTTTAAGCTGTCGCACCCACCGAATTCGGTTTATTAATTTTCATGAAATTGAATACTATTTTCGAGGAGAGAAAATTTCGCTTTTTTGACTCGTTGGAAATTTTTACATTTGGGTGTTGGTGATCGTATAGAAATAAATCAAAAATAATGAATTCAGTTGTTGCAAGCAACTGATGCCAAAATTTAATATTTAAAAACCTCAATTTAGAGACTTTTGAGAGCAAACTACGAGCTGAAAAAATAATTATACAAGTCAAAAATGAGTACCAATTTTGAATTTTTGTCGCCGGCATTTGAAGTTCAAATTTTGAACTCCAATGAGAACCCGAGGACTAAAGTCACGCTTCTCACACGATTTTTTTGATAGAAAACCAAAAACTCCTGAGACTTAAAATTCTAATAGAAATTTTGAAAGTCAAAGATTGGTACCGATTGTATTTACCCATGATGTACAATACATATATATAGACTATACATCATGGGTAAATACAATCGGTACCAATCTTTGCCTTTCAAAATTTCTTGACCTTAAAATCCCTTTTTTTTGAAAAATTTCATAAACGAAAAAAATCCTCTCGGTCTTAAAATGACCAAAAAAAATCTCTACAAGATAGCTTACAAACATCGATACCCATTTTCACTTTTGATTCTTATTTCAAATCGTCAAAAAACGTTTAAGGGATTGTGGGTGCTTCCAGTAATGTGCTGGGAAAAATATGGCGTTTTTTAAACTCAAATCTTCTTTTGTGAGAATTGAGTGAACGTTATTTTCTAATTGTATATTGTAGTCCGTAACTTGAGAAGTCAAAACTGATCATTTCTAGAAAATATTATCACATCAAGCTTTAAATGCATAAAACCTTATGCTGGTATTTCTTTTCATTGAAGTATACCGTCATATCAGTATCCAAAAATCACATAATGCAATATTATGAGTCAGAAAAAAATTCTCTCACATTTAAACCACAGCATATTTTATAAATTCATCTTAATTCGCCGAAAATTATTTTTGAAAATTCCTTGCTATAGTTAATATAGGCAAAATGAAGATTATTTTACTAAAAAAAATATACCTCACGAACGCACATTGCGATTTTTTCTCTTTTTTCATAAATTCTTTCTGATTATCTTATTAAACTTTTAACACAAGCAAATTTTAATAATTTTTTTTATATTTCTTGCAATCACTATTTCATGCTGATTTAATGCGCGCCATTATTACATTGATTGGATGAAAATTGAAATATTGAAAAAGGGACAAAAATCTCTAACAATTATAATATTGAAATACTTTCATTTAATGTTATTTTTGCTGTGATTATTATTCTTCGTGATTTGAGACTATCCTATGTCTTAATTTTAATAAATAAATTATTTTTGCAAGCAAATCCGATATTCTAGAATAGTTATTCGATAGTAATGAACTTTTTTTAATTGCAATCAATTTCTCGTGTGCTGGATGGTCGGATACAAGGAAAATAACTACCGAATTTGAGACCGTGGTCGAAAATAACTACTGCACCCACAATCCCCTTAAAAATTCCGAAGTCGCACAAAGTTCATCATCAAGAAAAAACAAAATTAAATAGGCGATGTTTCTCTCGGGACCGACTCCCTAAAGTTCTGGCGTACAAGTTTTGCGTCAATATTTCAAGTTTTCCCACCAAATCTCACTGATCTCTGATTGGGTGACACAACTGCGTAGGCGTGAAGCTGATGCCCTATTCTGAAAAAAAAATAGTCAATTAATTTAATTTTTGACATTGTATTACAGAGAAATCTCTCACACTTTACAGTATGTGTTTTTTAAACTTGCGAAATGAAAATTGCTGTTAANACGATATTGGGCTTCCTCCTGTATTCTGTAATCTGAACTTGTTATCGACATTTAATAAAAGTCAATAATCAATAATAGAAGTCATATGTAAGAAATAATCATGTACACACAAGGCGCTAAAACGTGAAAATAATTTTGCGTTCTTACGCCTGGCAAACACATTAATCGTCTTTACTTTATTAAACCTTTGCCATAAATTGAATTTTTGGTCTCACAGACGATTTGAAATAAGAAATTTCAAAAATAAATAATCGGTTTTAACGTGTTTAAGCTATCCTGTAGAGAATTTTTTTCTGGTCATTTTAAGACGTAGGATTTTTTTTGTTCTTCAAAAATTTTTCGAATAAAATTGATTTTTCGTGATTTTACAGGTAGTCTGGAATCCAGTTCTAGCGAAGCCGTATGAAGAGCTAAAAAGCTGATTTTTTGGCCATTGAAAATTAAGCGTTTTTCGATTAGCTGTTTTTTGATTGAGGGTCGGCGACCAATATTTGACCTCTAATGACCGGTCAAGTTCAAGGTCAATCTCAAGTTCATCGTATATACTTGTAAGTACCCCCAAAAGAATTGGAAGAGTCGACTTTTTGATAAGCATATTAGAAACTATGGATCAATTATATACTCTTAGGTCGCTAGAGTGCAAAAACTGGTCAACACTCAAGGTTAATCTTAAGTCCAGNATATCGGAAAAGTCGATACGTATCAAAAATCCAACGATTTGAAATAAGGAATTTCAAAAATTAAAAATCGGTTTTAATGTGTTCAAGCTATCTTGTAAAGAATTTTTTTCTGGTCAATTTAAGACCTAGGATTTTTTTTTATGAAAAATTTTCAAAAAAAACCGATTTTAAGGTCAATTTTTCGTGATTTTACAGGTAGTATGTGATCCAGTTTTAGCGAAGCCGTATGAAGTGCTAGAAGGCTGATTTTTTGGCCAGTGAAAATTGAGCGTTTTTCAGTTACCTTTTTTTGTTGATTGAGGGTCGGCGACCAATATTTGACCACAAATGACCGGTCAAAGTTCAAGATCAATCTTAAGTTCATCGTATAGACTTATTAGTACTCCCAAAAGAATCGGAAGGGTCGAATTTTTGATGAACGTATTAGCAACTATGGGTCAATAATGTACTGAAAGGTCGCTAGAGAGCAAAAACTAAGGAGCAAAAAAGTTTTTGCTCTCTAGCAACCTTTCAGTACATTATTGACCCATAGCTGCTCATACGTTCATCAGAAAGTCGACCCTTTCGATTCTTTTCGAGATACTTACAAGTCTATTAGATGAATTTAAGGTTGACTTTGGGTGTTGACCTGTTTTTGCTCTCTAGCGACTCTTCAGTACATTATTGACCCAAAGTTGCTAATACGTTCATCAGAAAGTCGACCCTTCCAAAATAGGAAGAGATATTTTTTTTTTAATGAAAATTTTCAAAAAAAAATCGATTTTAAAAGGTCATTTTCGTGATTTTATGGTAAATGTGGATCATGTTCTAGCGAAGCCGTATGAAGGCTAGAAGGCTGATTTTTGGGCCCAGGAATATAAGCGTTTTTCGGCCACCCATTTTTAATTGAGGGTCGGCGAACTCAAATATTGACCTCTAATTGACCGGTCAAAGTTCAAGGTCAATCTCAAGTTCATCGGTATAGACTTGTAAGTACGGCCCCAAAAGAATCGAGGGTCAACCTTTCTAAATGATACGGTATAAGGAACTATGGGTCAAATAATGTACTGTAGAGGTCGCTATAGGAGCAAAAACTGGTCAATCGCCTTTTTTGCTCACTAGCGACCTTTCAGTAGCATTATTGACCCATAGTTGCCTATATACGTTCATTAAATAAGTCGACCCTTCCGATTCTTTGGGGTAATTACAAGTCTATACGATGAACGGGTGCCTGAATTGGGTGGCCGAAAAACGCTTAATTTCACTGGCTCAAAAAAATCAGCCTTCTAGCACTTCAAATACGGCTTCGCTAGAACTGGATCAACATTTACCTGTAAAAATCACGAAAAAAATTGACCTAAAATCGATTTTTTTTTTTAAATTTTTCATAAAAAAAATCCTGGGTCTTAAAAATGACCAGAAAAAAATTCTCTACCAAGATAGGTTTAAAAAACATCGATACCCATTTTTGAGTTTTGAAATTTCTTAATTCAAATCGTCTAGTTCACGGTAAAAATTCATGTTATTAGATTTGTTTAGGGGGGGTGAGTCAACATAGTTATCCATGTGGCTTGAAAATGCAGCTGATTGGCTAAATTTGCCTACGCAATCCGAACGGTTCTCCTAATTAGAACACTGTGTTATAGTCCTAATAACACAGTGTTCTAATTAAGGGAGAACCGTTCGGATTGCGGTAGGCAAATCAAGCCAAATCAGCCGCATTTTCAAGGCCACAATGGATCAAACTAATGTGACTCATCCCCCTCCCTTGCAAATAATGGTTTTACCAGATCAGGGTTTTGTTCAAAACTTTTGGAACTGATATTTTTAGGAACCAAACCAATATTTTTTATGATTTTTGAAAAATGAGTCATAACATTTTATTTCAAGTTCTGAAGCCTTACACCAAAACGAATGCGATCTCCAAAACTCTTACCAAACTATCACTTAATGATTGCTTGTAGTCCCCAATCAACCCGCTCCAAAAAAAGAAATTTGGAACAAAGCCCAATTCGAGTTGAAGAACCTCCACTAGAAAGTTGAAAAAAATGCCACCAAATTTCTGAAGTTAACTCGGAGGATGAAAAACGGAATCAATAGCGGAATATGAAAAATCAATAGAAAATTTACTGTAGTTAAAGATGGAACTAGCAAGTAGATTCATGGATGTGCAAAACTTGCAATTGTATATTTTTGAATGAGGTAAATTATAAAAATGGATAAAAAACTTTAATTTTTGTTATGAATAATTCTATTTTTTTTTTAGATTTTTGTAAATCAATTTTCCATTCCAACTGTATAAAATAGCAGTAATTTACCTTTAAAAGCAACGCTTATCTTTAAAAAGCTTTGCGTTAAAATGCAATCGTTGCTTTCAAAATCAAATAAAATATTTCTAATTACAAAATATTATAAAATCTTCTGCCTACATTTTATGTGATTTTTCATTCAAAAATTATTTCATTTTGGGAAAAAAAATAAAATAAACGAACCATAAAATTTCAGTAAGTATTTTTTCGCAACAATTCGATAATTTTTTGCAAAATATATAAAATCTACAGTTTTTTCGCGCTAAATTATTTTTAGCTTATTTTTGTCCGACAAATCACTAATTTAATAACTTTCAGATAACTATGGTATTCCATTATGGTGTCATATGTCATTCTGAGCCATTTATGCTGTAATTTTAATGTGGAAAGAAAATGTAAAGATTCAAGCAAGAATTTTCAAAACTCATCTCGTCCACGGTCAACACAGTCCTTTAAAAAACTTTATAGAAAAAATTTTTTTTTTTTTTATCTTAATTGTTTGTAGAAAGAATTTTCATTATAACCGTTAACTTTTTCATACTGCATATTATTGCCATGCCGTTTTATATTAATTTGTAAACTTAAACGATCAAATGATGTTGATTGATAACTGTAATTGAAAAAAATCAAATTTTTTTGTAAAATTTCATTCTGTACCTCGTTCAAAGTCTCATTTTTGTTCTATTTATTTGTTTCTTTTAATTAATCATTTTGTTCAATAAAACTTTTGCCGTTATCATGCCCAACAAGGGTTAAATTTTTAAGCGAGGAAAATTCAAGATTTCTTGAACTTTAAGGGACTGGGTGAAGGGCTTTTTTTGAAGTTTCGAGTGCAGTTTCTGAGAACTTAGTAAATAAGAAATTTATATAATTTTTCTTAAAAATATGAAGGATAACTCCTTCAGAAATTTTGGCCACTCAGACTCATTAGATATTCAACCTACGCTTATAAAATGATATTTAGGCCAGGCATTCTCAAAAACACTAAAAAAGCTTACTCCTCGTTCAAATTTCTCATACTTTTTTTTGTCTAATTTTGCATGCGGCTTAATATCTCGAAATACGAAAGGATCTAAGGGCCTTTTTTATTGAATTTATGTCCCTAGAGGTCAAACAGCCAATTCCGGGAAAGCATTTTGGGAAGCCTTACAAAAAGCCTACTCCTCCTACAATTTACAATGCGTTTTTTAGACTCTAATCGCTCTTTTTGGAAATTTTTGTCTCGTTCTCTGAAAAATGCTTGTGAATTTCATAATTTTTTCCAAAGTTTTAACAAAATATATCGAGAAAGAACAGTGAAAAAATTGAATTTAAACCTTTTCAGGGAAATATTGAGGCTCAAAGTGGTTTATTCGCAAAATTAAAAGTTATAAACATTTCCTAGATCAAAATTGGATAGCCTTTCATTCCTAAAATCCTCCTTTTAATTTAACCTTTAATTTCACCCTCGAAAAACCGATTAATGTTTTGAAAAAATAATCAAACCAAAAAAAACTTTGAGTAAAAAAAACTTGGCAGAAAATTCTCTACAAAAAAGATGTATCAAAAAAGTAATTATACTTGAAAAGCTGAGATATCGAACGCCCACCCCCTAAACTCCAAAACTAACAGAAATGATCAGAATTATACTCCAGGGGAGGGATTTGGAAGTATGTGATTTTTTTCTTGCAGCGGTACATGTATATATGATATAATCATTATACGAACGTCAACAGACAAATTTCCTAAAAATGGTTTTTCTCTAACATAATCGCTCGCTATTAGAGAGCGCTAATAATGAGACCGAACGAATGTATTAAAATCTATACCTATTCGCAAAACTTTAAAATGACGGGAAAGAAAGCAAGTAAATTAAATATTTAAAATTTTACTGACTCGGATCATTTTCGAATGAGTTGAATTTTTTGCTTGGTTTTTCTTTGGACAAATCAAGACTAGAATATCTAGTCTGATAATCTTTTTCGAAGTTTTCAAACAATTTTATAAAATTTTGTGAAAGACTAACGAATATTGAACTCGTAGGAAATCTTCAATTTATTAATTTTCAACCTAAATCCCTCGAAATTTTAATGAAAAAAATTTTTATGAGTAAACAATAATTGTGCCCTGATTTGTCCATCGAGCCGTTTTTCTGATTGGGGTATTTTGAGAATTTGCTCTAAATCAATCAGATCACAATTGTTTCAGTTTAGCCGATCTGTGAAAAGAAATGACAAGCTTGGTGGCTCATGCCTGGTTGCCTCGTACTGATCCCTTCAAAAATGGTATTGTTCAAAATTGATTATGACGTCAAAGAATACTTTTTTAATTTACGAATAAGAAATATACTGAATAACTCAAGAATTGATAGACTGAAAATTTAACCAATAAAGTTTACTGCGATTTTGATCGTTTGGCAAAATATGAATCATGAATTTAATGATGGTTTCAATTTTGACGAAGACGTGAAAAAATTGTACAAAAGTATCTTGGGATTTTCAAGTTTCGGGTGTTAACAAGGGTTAATAATCAAATACATATCAGCATTGGTTTTTCTCATAAATATAAAACGTAAAATCGCAGCTTAAGAAATTACGCAAAATCAATAAACAGGGGAGGGCCTCAATATAGACTTTTTTTCCATTTTTAACTCCTAGGTGTCCAAAATGGTGTTTTTAAAATATGACTTTGCATTGCATTCTAGAAATATTGACGGGGGTTTTTAGCCAGAAGAACATATTTATCAGATTTTTCTTGTAACACTTGTAACGCATATTTAATAACATTTAAAATTGAAATTTTTCATCGAAAAAATATGTCTTTTGACTTAAATTCTTCGAACTTAAACGAATATCTACAGTAAGTTGTTTATGTACTAAGTACAACCTTGAAACACAATTCAAAGATCAGAAAACGTTTCATAAATTTGTAACTATTTAGCATTTTAAAAGGCAAAGGTTAATTTTTTAACTCTTAGGTGTTTCAAAACAACGTTTTTTGAAAAAAATTAAATGACTTTGTATTGGGCATTTTTAAAAGGCTACAGGTTGCGTGATTTTGAATAGAAAAAAATGGAATTTTTAGCGCAAAAACTAAATAAACGAAAGTTGACCCAAATTGAGTCGAGCGCGCGATATCTTGGCGACAATCAAGTTTCGTTGGCAAAATCATTCTGTAAAATTTGTTGGATTCGTTTTTTTTTAAATTTCTTTTAAATTTATCAGATGATGAAATTATTTACTATCTGGAAACACGCAGAAGATGAAAAGTAATAAATTCTGTAAAAAAAGTCTGGAATTTGACCGAATGAAAAACTATAAAGGAAAGGTTAAAAGGTTTCGAGGTTAGTTGTATGCTTATTTGGGCATTAAATTCGTTTTAATCGATTACATGGTATGGTAAAAAGTAACTTTACAAATACATTTTTTCAATTTTAAGGGGGTGGTGTTTAGTGATTTTTGAGATTTTTGAAGGCTCGCGTACGGCTTAAATACAATTCATAAACATTCTGAGGAATACAAATGATAGATCCATCCTTTATCTGGGAAATTTCATTTGACAATTCAGTACCAAACTCACCAAACACCTGGTTAAACCCGCGGTTAAACCCGCGTCCCCTTGGCTTTTTTCAATAAAAACAAGGTTCTAGACCCTTATATCGGAAAATTTTGAGAACATCTGGGAAATTGTCTGAATCAAAATGTTCCAAGAAATAATTTTCCTCCTCAGGGATCAGCAACAGTTTGAAATGTGCCGAAAAGGGTATTTAAAGGGTGTTATAAATAAATAATTTGTGTCATTTTGAAGGATTTTCATAAATCAGGCCCTTCTGATTGGTTCAAAAATAAATTCTCTAAAATGCATAAAATTCAAATCTAAATGTTCTTCTTTTTCAAACAGAAATATAAAATGAAAATAAAATATATATGGTTGACCGATCAAATTTATAAGGTTAATTTTGGGTAAATTAATTGTAAGAAAATTATTAATAAATCCAAATAAACTTTTGAGATTTGAAGTCAAAAATATATCTAAGCGGCTAATTTTTTTTGAAATAATTTTTTCTGTAGTAAGTGTCACGTTAAGGGGCCCCCTAAGGGGTCGGTGCATTTTGATAGATACGGATATCCGCGGATATTTGGGCTCTTTGAGACACAACTTTTTACTGGGTTTATACATTCTTCTCAATATACATCAAAAATGAATGTTTCCAATAATCCAGGCAACTTTTTGTAACTAAAGAATTTTTCGAATTAAATTGCTTTTAAAGAAAATTTTTGAAGTTCGAATAAACTTTCCGAATTCCGACAAATTATGAGAAAATTTTTGAAAAAAAGTTCCAGAACATTACAAAAAAATGCCTTATTTTGCTTTCAAATTATTTTTTGCAATTATTTGTGGTCAAATCAACGAAACAAACTCTTCAAATGGCTACTTTAACTTTTTTCCGCGTAGGTGACCAACATAATTTTTTATATTCTATTTTGAATTCATATGACACTTTTTGAGATTTTTGGTCGAAACTTTGTTGAAAATATTTTCAAAATTTTCCTCATTTCTGGTTTAAAAATTTTCAAACTAAATTTTCTGGAATCCTTAGACTGAAAATATTAAGAATGCCTCTTTCACTATATTTTAAACATGTCTACGTTTGTTTCTTCGCATCTTGTTTATACTCTGATCATACTTTTTTTGTCAAAAATACGGTTTGGCGCGAAATCTAGTTAAGCCGCTCTTTAATCAAGAAATTTAAATTTTTTTTTATTTCACCGAGAACTGCTCAAATTGGTAAGCCGCAACCCTGTCGACATTTCAATTTATTTCATTTAACTGCACGAAAAAAAATATTTCTTCGATGTGCTAAAAATTTGGATTTTTTTCGTCTTTTTTTTCAAAAATTTTAATTTTTCGATTTGACTAGAAATCGTATAAATTTAAAATAAAAAATTTTTCGATGGTCGAACAGGATCGATTTAAGGTTGCATTATTAATAAATAAAAGGAAATAAATTTTACTGTTATTTAGAACACCTTCGATAGAAATCGCACGTTTTTTTAAGTGGTTGTTTCTAAAAAGAGGATTTATAAGTAAAATAATTAATCCTGAAGAAAATTCAGATCATACAAAGTAAAGCTCAAAAGTGGCCACTTGTTATTCAAGTTTTTTTATACGAAAAATTTTGAAGTGGCAAAAGTTTCCCATCAAGACAAAGAAAATTGAAAAAAGTGCGAATCTGTCAAAATGACCAATTAAAGTGTGCCTTGCGAAAGCTATTATTAACCCTGTAGTTTTAAACCAATAACACAAAATGACTATTTTTTGATTAATCATCACATTAAATTTTGGGAAAATGCATTTTCACGAAAATAACTGTTTTTTTGCACAGAATGCCAAGAAATTGTGATAATTCCGAAAATAGTTGACGCAAAGAGGAAAAAATTGCGTTGGAAACGAGAAAAGAATTCGGGAGAAAATAAGCTGATAACAATTATTTTTCTATTTGGAGTAGGTCAATTTTTAGGCCAATCAGAAGCCGTCCATTTTTAAAAAAAATTTTTGAAACATTTTTTTCTGAACTTTGAAAAATTCTGAACGAAAATGTACTTTTTTCATGTTTTGTCATAACTATCATAAGAATTTCCAATGCTGAAAAACCGATAACAGCTAAGTCCGCCAAGAATAATATATTGTAGCATCTTTTTTAAATCTTTAATAAGCGTGAAAAAAAGTTCTGTAAGTCACAAAGAGGTTTATCATTCGAAGAAATTTCCTCCATGCATGAGCAGCAACCGCCTAGCCACGTTAACTATTTAAACAAATACTATCGAAACGCCAAGAGAACATAATCCTTTCTCGCAATATTTCTCAATTTGACCACAGAATCAAGAACATATTTACTCAGCAGAGGTCAAATGTTTGAGTCTCGCCTGACGAAAGTGAAAATAATGGACTCGCAAATTTATTGTGAGACAAAAGTGTTCATACACTGACTTCCGAATTTGTAAACACATAATAGAAACAGTGTAGAAAAAAATTAAGATAAAAACGGATATGTTTCTTCCTGAAATTTACAATGAGATGAACAGAGATGCACTGGCTTAAACTGACTCACTTATGCAGTATGAAATGAATTATAATAAGATATGGAAACATAGTCCCCGACAGAAAAAATCGGGAAACAATCTTAATAAGAAAAATAGATAGGAAATTAGCTGAAGATTATTGAATGAACGAGATGAATTAGGGTCACCTCAGGAAATCCAAATGAACAACTCAAAAAGTTGAGGAGAACAAGATCATAGAACGCATAGACTTTATGATATCTCTCGAATGAATGGTTAATAAACGCAAAACTATTGAAAATTGAAATCGTCTCATAAATAGAAAAGTTAAGTAAGTATTATTAAGACCTCATACAACCATTAAAAATGCTTCAAGATGAGAAAAATCTAGAATTTAGCAAGGAAAAGCTGAGCCTGTTAGCATGCTCTAAGGGAAAGACGTAGAGAAATGAAGAATAACTGCGATTATTGTGAGCGAACTCAGAACATTATGATAAAAAACTTTGTTACTCATATAAACCTATTATCCTCACGTTAGAACTAGTATTTGTAATAAAACTCACTGATATGTATACGATCGTGATTCACGAGATTTTCTTTAAAGTTTCATTTTACTTGAGTATTTAATCACCGTTGAGTAGTCTGTTTACCAATTAAGTATTACATGCAGGCACCATATTTAGTAATCCTGTGTATGTGATTGAAAGACCGTCTTTCTTGTACGTCATGATAAAATTGACACATAGGCAATCAGTTTGATAATCTTTGTAGGAATCTAGCTAAAATCGAGAAATTGACGTAGGTTTTTCGGCAATATGTCAAATTCGGCGATATTGGGCCGACGAATAGGTGCTTCCCCCTAGGGGGAACCCCTGTCACTTCACAACGCTTTATTTCTAATATTATGAAATTCCGCAAAAAATTAATCTATAAAATGTCGCTTCAAATAGAAAACAAATTTAAGTTTATATAAAAACCGTTGCTTCAATTACTGTATGAAAGTTCAAAGCACGGAAAATGTTTTTCTAGACACGTGTTTTCAAAATATTGGAAAGAAATCGAAGGTCAGAGCAGTTTGGTAGAATAGCAAAAAAACAAATTCGAATATATTTTGGCTTTTTGTTTGATTTCAGTTATTGAATGTAAAAACTGACGCATGGATTTTTATCAAAGTATAGTTCTTAGGGACGAACACACAGGAAAGATCATATCTTATCAAAAAAGAATAATTAATGTAACACAGAAATTAAGGAGAGGCTATCAAAATTTTGCATTTAAATCAATCGGGCGTTATCTACTAATTTGGATAATTAAGGCAGGCTAATTTCTAACCCGTTTTGGTCCATTAAAAGTATGTCAATTAATGTCACAGTAAGGTAGGAAACGGGAAAAATCGACCAGCTAAAATTTTATTTATTTTCGCAGCATTTTAAGTTTCTTGTGTGAAATTGAGCAAGAACAACTTTTGAAAAAAAAATAATGTCCCGTTTTTTCCAAAAAATCAGCATTTTTTCGCCTATCATTTTGGTTTTGAAATTATTTTTGAATTAATTTGAAAATTCCATGCCCTACATAGTACTATTTTTCAGAAATTAAGACTAATTATTTTACATTTTGGAAAAGTGAAAATTCTGAATAATAGAATTCACTCGAAGTTTTACGACAAAAAAAATTCCGTTTCAGCTAAAATTTTATTCGTGTTTCAAAATTTCTAAAACAATAATTTTGGTAAAAATATGGGGGAATCAGCTTATGCAATTTTTCGGCTTAGCCTGAAAAAAAATTTTCTCAAAAATCGTATTTTTCATGCCATTTTCACCCCACGGAGCCGACATTGATTTATTTTTTTTCCATGTTACAGAATTGCTAAATTAAATTATCCTTGAAAATGCGCAACAAAGAATTTTAACAAAATAATAATAATTTTTCGAGTCTCATAGCCGTATGGGCCCATAGGGTGAGTTTTTTTAGGGACTCCATCATAAAAGAAGCGCGATTTAAAGATAGATATTATCTCGATTCCGATTTACAAGGCGCCACTTAAAAAAACCTCATTCTGTATTTTAAATAAGTATTTAAACGTTGCCAAAAATCTTCAGCAGCCTACATCAAAGTGTACATATGAAATATTTAGACTTCAAATCAAATATTCCAAAAAGTTTCGTTTGATATCATTTTGTGATAAATTTATAGCCCATTTTAGCAAACATTATATGAAGAATTACAGGGAAAGAGGGTTATCTTGTATGAATACGGAAATGTGTAAGAAATGAAGAAGAAACGACGAAAAAAAAACAATTTTATTGTCCCGAAAATAACCAGATACCATAAAAAGGCTCATCGAAGAAGGAGCCCAATATAAGAAATATGTTATCTCCCCCCCTCCCCGGGGTGGGGACTGGGCATAATGGATTACATGAAGCATGCTTATAAGAGGATTTTCTTAAATACGAATATGGTGCCAAAAATTTAAAAGTACACGTTAGGGTATAAATAACCTGAAAGTCACTCAAAAATCTCGCACCACGCAATAATATTGCAATAGTAAGTTATCAGCGGCGGTGGCATTAATTTGAATAACTTTTCCGGTTTGAATTACGATAGCAAACTCGATCGTTTTTTTAAAAAAGATTTTTTCACTGGTCCGAACTTTGAGTTGTATTTTTATACTTATTATTAACTTATAAGAATACAATTTTAGGAATATATTTTTGTAACCATGGAAATAGCTTCAATTTACTTCATAACTTTTCAGAATAATCGATCTCATAAAAGAACGAAGAAAAACCGCCGATACAAGTGGCTTTTCAGGTAAATTAACCAGCCTTTCTTAAATTTTAACGAAAATATTTTTCAGTACAAAAATTTGAGAATTAGGACAATCTTCGGCTGAATGTGTGCCGAATACTTTTTTTTCGTTGGTTTTGGCTGTTTATCAAATGGAATGAAAGTCAGCGTTTTCGAACTTCTTTTTTAGTTGCAAACCAGAAGATTAATCTAAGAAGGGGATATCTAAGCCGTCATTGCAGGTTCGCGTTTGACCCCAATTTCAACGTCCTTATTGTCCTTAAAATAAGTTTCAAAATATTCATTGAAAAATCGTTTTTGTAAGAAAAATGTAGTTTCTCGATTTAATGAAATATATTGACTTATTATTACAATATTAGAGGCAAATATGGTATAAGAGTACCACTCTGGGCATGATTTCACAATTAATTAATCATTTTTCAACATATGCATTTTATCCATACTAATGATCGAATAAGATATTTGATTCACTCCGAAAAAATTTTTCGCTCGCAGATATGCCCAGAAACTAATTTTCTCTGTAAAATTGGACTCCAAAATACTTTTTCTAAAAGCTGGCTATTTGAAATTTTTAATTCCAAATTTGAATCAAAAATTATTTCTTCGCGGAAGAAAACTTCAGCGAAAAATCGCCTTTATCACTCATCATAAATTTGGACCTAGTAATCCCGAAAATTTTTTAGGAAATATTTTAATGATTCCCATTGTTGAATTTTTAAAATGTATGAATAAGGTGAAGTTTCTGCAAAATTATTTTCTATTTTTTTCTTTGGAAATTAACCTTCACAACCTATCATAAAGCTGAAAGATTATGCGGAAACGTTGAAACTTCCTGAAACACACCAACAGGTAAGATTTCCATTAAAAGACTTGAAGAGTGACATAATACATTTGGAAACAATTCAAGAAAACGAGAAATTTGTTCTTTAATACCCTCTGCTGGCTGATAAAATTAAAAATATAAAAAAACGATAACTGTGCACTCTGTAAATTGCCATGTTAATTTACAAATATCAAACAAAAATATATCATTAAAAGTAAATTCACAAAGATGTTTTCAGCAAGTTCTTGTTTTATTCGTAACGATGCATTCTTAATCGCTTGTGTGTAAATTTTTATCCAAATTTTCACAATCAACTAAATTTTCATCAACATTCTTTCAAAAACCAGCCTTTGATTATGCAGAGTTTGATGAAACTATGTCCATTTTGGCCCATTTTCCCACATTTGACGAAGAACTCACTTGAATTTTTTCATAGTGCCTGTTTAAATCAAACATTTACTAAACTTTGCCAAAATTTAAGCTGTGCACCACCGAATTCGTTTAATTATTTCATGAAAATTGAATATACTATTTCGAGGAAGAGAAAAGTTCGCTTTTTTTGACCGTTGGAAATGTTTTACATTTGGGTTTTGGTGATTCCCGTATAGAAATAAATCAAAAAATAATGAATTCAGTTGTTGCAAGCAACTGATCGCAAATTTAATATTTAAAAACCTCCAGATTTTTATTGAGACTTTTTGAGAGCAAAATACGACTGAAAAAATAATTATACAAGTCAAAAAATGAGACTCATTTTGAATTTTTGTCCCGCCGGCATTTGAAGTTCAATTTTGAACTCCAATGAGAACCACGAGGACTAAAGTCCACGCTTCTCAACGATTTTTTTGATAGAAAAACCAAAAACTCCTGAGACTTAAAATCTAATAGAAATTTGAAAAGTTCCAAGATTGGTACTGCATTGTATTTACCCATGATGTACAATAACATATATATAGACTAAACATCATGGGTAAATACAATCGAGACCAACTTGCCTTCAAATTTCTTGACCTTAAAATCCTTTTTTGAAAATTTCATAAACGAAAAAAAATCCCTCGGTCTTAAAAATGACCAAAAAAAAATCTCTACAAGATAGCTTAAAAACATCGATACCGCATTTTCACTTTTGAAAGTTCTTTTTCAATCGTCAAAAAAAAACGTTTAAGGGGATTGTGGGTGCTTCCAGTAATGTGTGCTGGGGAAAATATGGGTTTTTAAAACTCAATATCTTTTGTGAGAATTGAGTGAACGTTTATTTTATAATTGTATATTGTAGTCCGTAACCTTGAGAAGTCAAAAACTGATTCATTTTCTAGAAATATTAATCGACATCAAGCTTAAATGCATAAAACCTTATTGCCTGGTATTTTCTTTCATTGAAAGTATACCGTCATAATCCGCGTATCCAAAAATACATAATGCAATATTATTGATCAGAAAAAAATCGCTAACAATTAAACCCAAGCATATTTTATAAATTCATCTTAAATTCGCCGAAATATTTTTTGAAAATTCCTTGCTATATTAATATATGGCAAATGAAGATTATTTTACTAAAAAAAGTTATACCTCCCCAACGAAACGGCACATGCGATTTCTTTTCTCTTTCCATAAATTCTCTGATTATCTTATTAAACTTTTAAACCAAGCAATTTAATAATTTTTTTTTATATTTTCTTGCATCACTATTCATGCTGATTTAATGCGCGCCCATTATTACATTGATTTGGATGAAAATTGAAATATTGAAAAGGGACAAAAACTCTTAACAATTATAATATTGAAAATACTTTCATTAATGTTATTTTTGCTGTGATTATTATTCTCGTGATTTTGAGACTATTCCTATGTCTATATTTTAAATATAAATAATTCATTTTGCAAGCAAATCCGATATTCTAGAACTAGTTATTCGATAGTAATGAACTTTTTTTAATTGCATCAATTTTCTCGTGTGCTGGATGGTCGGATACAAGAAAAATAATACCGAATTTGAGACCGGTGGTCCGAAAAATAAACTCACTGCACCCAGACAATCCCCTTAAAAATCCGAGTGCACAAAGTTCATCATCAAGAAAAACAAAATTAAATAGGCGATGTTTTCTCCGGGACGCGACTCCCTAAAGTTCATGGCGTACAAGTTTGCGTCAATATTTCCAAGTTTTCCCACAAAATCTCACTGATCTCTGATTGGGTGACAACATGCGTAAGGGCGTGAAGCTGAGCCTATTTTCTGAAAAAAAAAATAGTCATTAATTAATTGTTGACATTGTATTAACAGAGAAATCTCTCACACTTTACAAGTATGTGTTTTTTTTAAACTGGCGAAATGAGAAATTGCTGTTAAGGGTATCCTGCTCCTAATTTGACATATTCTCGATAACATATTAGCCGAACAGGGCCTCGAGGATTAAAGACGATTTGAATAAGAAATTTCAAAACTCAAAAATGGGTATCGATGTTTTTAACCTATCTGTAGAGAATTTTTTCTGGTCAATTTCAAGACTTATGGATTTTTTTTTTTTATTGAAAAATTTTCAAAAAAAAATCGATTTTGAAGGTCAATTTTTCGTGATTTTACAGGTAAATGTGATCCAGTTCAAGCGAAGCCGTATGAAGGTGCTAGAAGGCTGATTTTTGGCCATGAAAATTAAGCGTTTTTTCGGCTACCGTTTTTTTAATTGAGGGTCGGCGACCAATATTTGACCTCTAATGACCGGTCAAAGTTCAAGGTCAATCTTAAGTTCATCGTATAGACTTGTAGTAAACCCCCCAAAAGAATCGGAAGGGTCGACTTTCTGATGAACGTATAGGAACTAGTGGGTCAATAATGTACTGAGAGGTCGCTAAGAGAGCAACAAACTGGTCAAATTCCGCAAGGTCAACCACAAGTTCATAGTCGATAGACTTGTAAGTACCCCTAAAAGAATTCGAATGGTTGACTTTCTGATGACGTATTAGCAACTATGGGTCAATAATGTACTGAAAGTCGCTAGAGAGCAAAGAAACTTTTTTGCTCTTAGTTTTTTGCTCTCTAGCACCTTTCAAGTACATTATTGACCCATAGTTTGCTAATACGTTTATAATAAAGCTCAACCTTCGATCTTTTAGGGGTACTTAACAAGTCTATACGAATAAACTTGAAGGTGACTTGGGGTATTGACCAGTTTTATTGCTCTCTAGCGACCTCTAGTACATATTGACCCATAGTTCCTAATACGTTCATGGAAAGTCGACCCATTCCGATTCTTTTGGGGTACTAACAAGTCTATACGATGAACTGAGATTGACCCTTCGAAACTTTGACCGGTCATTAGAGGTCAAATATTGGTCGCCGCACCCCTCAATATAAAACAAACGGGTAGCCGAAAAACGCTTAATTTTCACTCCCCCCCGGCCAAAAAATCAGCCTCTCTAGCACTATACGGCTTTCGCTAGAACTGGATCACATTACCTGTAAAACACGAAAAATTGATCCTTAAAATTCGATTTTTTTTTGAAAATTTTTTATAAAAAAAAATCCTAAGTCTAAAATGACCAAAAAAATTCTCTAAAGAAGGTTAAAAATCGATCCCCATTTTTTGAGTTTTTGAAATTTCTTATTTCAAATCGTCATAACTCAGATTAGCCGTTTGTAGAACCTAGCCTTCAACTTCGAAAAAAATTGCCAAAACTTTTTTGTATGACCCATCCACCTTCACACAAAGCGGCACACAGAGCCACCTAAGCAAAACGGAATTCCTACTCTCTGAGGTTATACTTTGAAAATACAACCTAAATTGTTAACATAACC
>SCLH01000092.1:122148-135378 GCA_004367855.1 Oikopleura vanhoeffeni | reverse complement strand
TTGGGGGTATTCACAGAGTATAACGATGCCTAGATTGACTTGAAACATTTGACCGGTCATTAGAGGTCAAATATTGGTCGCCGACCCTCATAAAACAAAACGGGTAGCCGAAAAACGCTTAATTTCACTGGCCAAAAAATTCAGCCCTCTAGCACTATACGGCTTCGCTAGAACTGGATCACATTTACCTGTAAAACACGAAAATTGATCCTTAAAATCGATTTTTTTTTGAAAATTTTTTATAAAAAAAAATCCTAAGTCTTAAAATGACCAGAAAAAATGTCTCTAAAGAAGGTTAAAAACGATACCCCATTTTTGAGTTTTGAAATTTCTTATTTCAAATCGTCATGAACTTCAAGATTAGCCGTTTGTAGAACTTACCTTCAACTTCGAAAAAATTGCCAAAACTTTTTGTATGACCACACTCCCTTCACACAAAGCGGCACAAGAGCCACCTAAGCAAAACGGAAATTCCTACTCCTCTGAGGTTATACTTTGAAATCAACCTAAATTGTTAACAATAACCTGAATAATTAGTATACAAAAATTGTAGGAGCGCTTTTGTCCGATAAGTTGCTATATTTATTCCTAGAATACGTAAAAAACCGTCCAAAATACCGGTTTTGGACTTTTTAATCGGAAAATCTATCTCCTCCTAGGTTAAATTCAAAATTTAACTCACATCTTTTGCAAAAGCTAGCTCTAAACAAACAGAACTTTGTCAGGAGCGTTTTTGTCAATTTCGACCCAAAACAGAAAAAATAGACAAAAAAATTCTTCAAAGGTCCACGTGAAAAAATTATTTCCGAAAAAAAATGTGCTTCGATCTTTTTTCGAAAGTAGGCCTCAAAAGAAAGCCTGAGGAAACACTGAAAGAGAAAGTTGGCTTACGTCAACTCGCCGATATTTTGAGTTTTAGTTGTCAAATTGACACAACGTTATTTTTGAACATAATTTTGAGAAAAAATACTTAGAAAAATCGAAAAAAACCGAAAATTTTCGAAAAATTTTTTTGTTGTCATTTGGGTTGTTATGCGTTCAAAAACATAAACAAATTGATTGGTCTGCATTTTTGACATAATTAACTGCAGAAATGTAGGAGCAGGGATACCCTAACCTCTACCACACCAGAGCAATTTCGAAAACACCTGTAGATTAGAGATCAGAAATCGCAGGTTACTTCTGAAGGAAAGTCACTTTCTTACGCAAAAAATTTTCTGAAATCTGCTCCAGTTTCAATTTTTGTTTTGAGGTCTTTCCGTAAATTTTTTATTCTCTTTCACAAGTTATGATCACAAGTGATTTGATAAATGCGTAAGGTTAGGTTTTATTTTTGGAAAACACTTGTAGAGTTGGAAGACCGAAAATTGGCAGCTTTATTTGAGGAAAGTCACGGATTTAGAAAATGTTAATTCTGAATCACCTCCATAATTAATTTTTGTTTCTGAACTGCTCCCACAATTACCACATGCGTAGGTTGAGGTCAACTTTGTAAATGTCACTATCGACGGGGTTAAAAGTCAAAATGAAATTAAATAGCATTTAAATTTTAAGTATATCCTTAACTCGAGGAACTAAAGAAAGTGATAGTTGCAAACACTTTACTTTCCCGTAATCAGCGCCCAAAGTAGCGTTCCCGAATGGCGTTTTGGGTGTGAGAGGGTTTAAGGAAATTCCCCCAGCATAAAAATGGAAACAAGCGATTTTTTTGGAAAGCCAAGCCTAATCGTCGTTTGCCGAGGGTTTAAACAAACTAATCTGCTAATTAACCATTTTTATTACCGGAATTTCCTTTAACAGAATTTTTCATTTCGCAAAGCTAATAAAAAACAGCATACTGTACTGTATTTTGGTTCGATCAGGGTAGCAAGTGTAATCTCATCTATAGAAATGTGCATCTGGAATAAGATTTCTGATTCTCGTCCGATGCCGGAATATTTTGAAAAAATACGATCCGGGAATGATATCAAAATGAAAATCTCATTCAATGTTTCAAATAACTGTTTTTCCAGGGATCCCATTGTTTCAAGAAAAAATGGATGCCAGAAAATCATATCTTTGAGAAATTAAAGTAGAAATTTCGGGACGGGATTCCCATTTGAAAATTATTCCCCGAATCGGGATGAAATTTTCGAATTATTACAGGAATCGAACGAGATCCGAATCTCCATAATTACTAGTATACTATCGAAATCCTGCCTAATGCGTCAAATTTATCACGTAACGTCAACAATAATAAAAGTGACCAATGGATTTCTGAATCACTGGATTTCTCTATTTGTGACGAGTGATGAATATTCGACGCATAGGCGGATTTCGATATACCAGCCAATGTAAGGCCCTACATAATATAAAATATGGTATAAAAGAATCCAAAATCTGGGTCGTGATCCTCAAGTCCTGTTTTTACCTATTTTAAATTTAGAATGGACAAATAATAAAATCGAGTTTTCTCCGGAATCGCTCAGATCGGATGTCCGAAGTCCCGATCTGTAATCGTGTCGTTTGACGGATTGTTAGTTCGACATTCCGAAAGAAGTTATCTTTTGCAGTCGATAAAATTCATAATGATTTAACACAAAGGTTTTATACGATTACTTTTAATATTTTTGAATTTGGCCGAAAAAAAGTACAGTAGGTGTTTTTTTTTTACTGCGAAAGAAAGTTGTCATTTTAAGGATTACGGCCAATGGCAAATGGTAACTAGGTGGATTACTATTCAAACCCTTGACATTGGCTATAGCTTGGGCTTAAATAAAATCCACCAGTTACGCATTTGTAATTGGCCGTAATTACCTAAAATGCCAATCTTCCATTCGCCCAGGTAAAAATACACATACTGTACAGTCGTGTTTTGTTTTTTACTCCGAAATGCAACTTGCTGTGAAAGAAATTTCACCAATTAAAAAAATGGTAACTGGGTGGCTTAATTTCATAAATGTTTTAGTTCGATGGCGGGGTTTAAAAATAATGCGCTATTGCCATTTTTTTATTTGGCGGGATTTCATTCACAAGCAAATTGCCATTGAGAAGTAAAAACGCATACTGGGGTTTTGGCGTCAAAAAGATTTGCCTCATCTTGAGTGAAATACAAAAAAAACAAGAAATTGCCGACAAAAATGAATACCTACTTCAAAAAAGAAGGTACAAGCAAAATGACTTAAACGGGACGCCCGCTTGGACGGCTTGACGACAAGAAAGGGGGGCAACAGACCTTTAAATGGACGGGCGCCGCGGCAAAAATTCCGGCCAATGGCCTTGAATAAGGACCGCCAATTTTTTTCGCCAAATGACCTTAATAGGACGCATTGGAAGGCCGGGCCGTCGTTTAAGTCTTTTGACTATATAAAGATTTCTTGATTTTTTTTTATTGCGAAAAAATATTTAAGAGTTTTGCCTGTATCAAATAAGTCATGTGTTTGTGATACTACGCGATGTTTTGAATATTTTGGCCATTTCAAGGTAAAATTTGGTAAGACACTTTGGATACCACTCGATAATTTCTCGTTGACCGTGATTGGTTTGCCATAAAACACCCTGAATCAACAAAAAAAATAGTTAGCGGCAACAGACCTCGGCAAGTTTTGTTTGGCTTGGATTGGTCCAAGCCAAGCCAGAGGTTATTTGGCTTTGTGAACGCGATCGCCAGGCCTATAAATCCCAAGCCCAGCCAAAAAAATTCGCTGGTTGGCCGAGGTCTGAACGGCAACTTAAAAGTCAACATCAGAAATAATCTGAACTCTCCGTTTTTGGACTGGAAATAAGTGGTAATTATGATAACGAAATAAAAAAACTGGCTCTGTAATGTCCGACAGTTCTTTAAAAGCCTAATTATGGCTTAAGGGGTTACTGGTCGCTGGTTTATTGAGGCATTTGGGGCTTTGAAATGGTCCAAATTTGATTTGGGATGATAACCAAGTGTATCTACCGAACCAATATCAAAACAAATTTCGAAATTTTGTGTTTTTTTCGATTTTTTTTCTAAGTATTTTTTTCAAAAATGAGTTCAAAAAATAACGTTTGCTGATTTAAACCACAAAACTTGAAAAATTTCACCTTGGACGTAAGCCAACTTTCCTGATCAGTGCTTTCGTGGCTTTCTTTTGATACTATATTTCGAAAGAATCGAGGCACATTTTTTTAGGAATATTTTCACGTGACCTTCAATTTTGAGTTTGGGGTTCGGAATTTGAAAAAAAACGCTTTCTAAGAGTTTCTATTGTTCTGTGCTAGTGGTTTTCTCGAATTCGAGTGGATTCCAAAAATATAACCTAGAGGAGATAGATATTTTGGTGAAAAAAATGGCCTAAAAAATCGGTAAGTGTTCTGCGATTTCCTAGAAAAACTGAAGTGATTTTTGAAAAAAACGCTTCTAGAGGACCTTTCCAGGGTTATTTCAGAAAGCAACTTAAATTAAACATATCCCGTATACTTACTAAACTTAAGTTATTATAAGTCTACGGGATAAGTTATAATTTGAAGTTGCTTTCCTAAATAAACCCTGGGAGGAGATAGATTTTGAAATTTGGTCGAGGGACACCTTGTACTGGTAACGTATCTCAAGTGTATCGGAACAAAAAAGTCATTGATCAATGGTTTTGACAAGATTAAGGGTAGATCCAACATGGCTAATCTTAAATTGTCCCATAGTTTCTCGTTAGGCTGATTTTCTCAATCGGAAAGTCAATTCCCACGACCAGTAACCCCTTAAAATCTCAATTTTTATTTAAGATGACCTTCCATGATGCACGATACGATACACAAACAATACTACAAAATTATGCATTGCGAGGCAATCCATCTTAAACACCGGGTGCTGCTTTTTCGGGCACTTTATGCCCAATGATTGGAATTAATGAATAATAAACTCCTTCGGTAATTTTGTCTACTCGCACTTTCATTAAATGGGATAACTTTTCAATCTTTTGTCAATAAAGTTTTTAAATTATCGAAAAAAAAAAACGACGTGAAGTGTTTACTACCATTCATAATATTTCACCTACGCATTTTTTGGCCAGTCCGTTGCATAAACATATTGTGTATTGTTGGAACGAAATATATTTTAGAAATATAAAATTTTGGCAGACAGTTGTATTTCTAGACATTTATTTTTAAAGACCAAAATTAGCGAAAATATGGAATATAATCTGGTCGATGAAAATACTCTTTTCTGAGGGTACTTTTTTTTAGGCACCCCCCCCTCTCCAGTAAAACCCGTTGTTTTGCACAGGACAACTTTTTGTACCAGCAATGGGGTGACTTGCTCGAGAAAACTTTCGGAAATTATTTTTTTGACATCCGACATCCATTTGGGTGGAAGTAAAGAGCACTTTTTTAACCTTCAAAAAGGCAAATGACGGTTTTTTCGGCTGATTACATCAAACCGAGCTGAAAATCGAAAAAAAATTATGAGGTTAAAGTTTGGTTGGCTATACAATGCAACAAAACCGTTTTGTTAATACCTTGTTAACGTTTTTTGCTGGAGAGGGGGGGGCGGTGCCTAAAATAAAAGTTACCTGAGGCTTTTTTCCAAAATGTTCTAACTTTTGGGGATACTGTCAGAATCTTGACTCCAGATCACCTCAAAAAATCAAACAAAGCTCTCTGGCTCATTTTTTTCGATTTTAAAAGGGCAATACTGCTATCAGTTATTATACATAAGTAAATGTATAAGGACAAATCGGCTGTTTTTGGACAAAACCATACGTGTTTTATTGTCAACACGATAAAAGGCAGTTGAAGGTTGATCTGGTTTTTAAAAAAGGATAATCTTTTCTACGTAACGTGGGTTGTTCGCACAACCATACCGTTTCTCATTTTTCACTAGTTTTTTGAGAATTTTAAAAAACCCATGCTTTTTGACTTAATTTCTTCTGACTTTTGCACCATAATCAATCATCAAGAAATAATTCTTATATTTTGCACGCTTTTAGGAAATACTCAACCACTCTCATTCGTCAAATTTTAGCTTTTTTATCAAGATGATTCAAAACTCCAAAAATAATACTATCTAACAAAAACTTTGACGCTTTGTAGTTTAAAAACAACAAAAATGTACAGTATGTGACGGTTTAATCTGGAAAAGACGTAGGTTATTTGCCAAAATTTTCGTTCTAAATGACGGATAGCAAGTTATGCAAATTGAAAAAAAAAACGTGACATACTGTGGTTTGGCGTCTATAAAGGACAATATGGACAAACCCTACGCTTTTTTATTTTGGTACCGTCCCTCAATAAGGAACAATAAGAACCCTTTGGATTTTTTTTGCCACAAATATGTTATTGTCCAAAAATCAAAAGGGTTTTTTTTCAAACATATAAAATATCAACTCTTTTTCGTAAAAATTGGGGGAAGAAGCAAAAAAAAAAGGTCTCAAATTTTTGAGAAAAAATTAATGGTTTTTAAAATTATTTTTCAAAAACAATTTGGAATGAAAATAAGGACAAATGGCAAACATTAATATCTAATTATGTAAATTTCAAAAGTTTCCTTATATTCCAAATTCCTAATAATTTACTAACAGTAAACCACTGGAATCTTTGAAAATCAATTTTGAGTTTTTTGAAAACATAAACTTATAAATTCTTAAATGTCCTGTTTTCCAAAGGGTCGTTATATTTCCAAAATTATTTTTTTTTCAAGTTTGTCTTAAATAAATCTCAATCTCAGCTGTCCTTAATAGACCAAACCATAGTACGTATTTCTTATTTTTTAGACTCGACATTCTAAACTTGATGACAAATACAAGAAACTTTGAAAATTCTCGAAGATCAATATTTTAATGGCCGATGCAATTTGTTTTTGGTTGTTGGTTTATCTCATGTGTAATACGCGTTTATTCTCTTTCTAGTCGGATTATGGAGCTTTGATCCGTCCAATCCACAACCTGGTTTTATTCCAAAATAGAAGATCCTGCACTCCATTAATAACTGGCCATTTTTAACCCATAAAATGTTTAATTATATTAATGACTGTTAGAGTTGTTATAGTGTGGTAAAATTAGCATAATCAATGTTTCAATATTGTTTGTCGAATCGACAAAAATGTTGAGAGGCAAAATTTTTTTGTGTATATCTCAGATATTAATTCAGGTCATTTACTGTGTCCAGTATACTTCCGAAAATGCTATTTCGCCCTTTAGGCCACTTTTCAATACTAAACGACAATTTCTATAAACATATATTTATATTCAAGTTTTTTATAGACTGCGCCATATTGTCTTTATGACACTTTTAGCAGTATTTCGGGTGATGAAAATTAGATAAAAATCAAATTTAAAAGAAGCATTCCAGATACACAAAACATCCGCAAGTGCACTCACATTTTATGTAATTTTTTTTTGAAAATTATGGTCATTTTTATTGTCGAAATCTTAGCTTATATAAGAAACAAAAAGTTACCAAATAACAAATAAAGTAAATCGTTCTAAAATGGTGATTTATAACAAAATCAAGAAATATTTAGCCTAACAGAAGCTTAGGAGGTATTTCCCAGAGTTTTGAAATTTTTATCGTGGTTGGCTGTTTTCCCTCACGCTCAACTTCAACCATGTAGAATTTAGACTTGAAGAAAATACAACCTTTAAAAATCGTTGTAGTGAATTCATCATTTTAAAGATTCAACTTAGGTTTTACTTTAGTACCTTTTCAATAAAGTCACCTGAAAATTGTGGCCTCCATTTTAAATTAAAATGCCTTATTTGATACAGACTTTCAAATCAACGGTATTCATACTGTAAGAGAAACATTGGGAAACCCCATTTAATGCATATATAATTACTTCTCACGTGTCATTAACCTCCTGTGTATCAACAATTTATTCGGAGTGGACATGGTTCGAAACCTACGCATAACAATTTCTATTTTTGAAGTCGACCAATCAGAGATTCCATTTTAGGTTTTAAGATTTAGATCTTTGATGGCCTAAATTATTTAAGAAGTTTTTTTATTTTCATGGGTTTTCGGATCTCCAAAAAAGTCCGAAATTGTTCTTTAAAATACTTTTCGACCTGAAGAACCCAGTTAACTTTGCTTAACTAATGGGCCTCCTGGTCTATATGTGCCGATTTTTTTACAAGCTTAACATGATTCTTGGTTTCAAAAAAGGCAATATACCAGAAGGCCCGTAATTATATCGATTACGGGGGCTCTGGTCCTTTTTTACTAGATTTTAGCCCAAACATTTTTATTTAAATTCAGCTTTTGCTTAACGACTCAATCCGATTGAATTTTTAGATAGCTTAAACAGAACACAGATATCTGGGTAATATGTTGAATTTACAAAATTGGTCCGATCCGACGATTGTTACAATAATTTAAGAAAGATAAAACAATTGATCCGCATGAACAATTTTATTTCAACAAGATATTTGTGCTCAGTTTGAGCTATTCTAAGAATGTTTACGATGAGTTTTTTAAAAGCCGAAATTAAATAAAAAAATTGCTTAAAAACTAGTAAAAAAGGACCAGGAGCCCCGTATTGATATGCTCAAAACAGCGCAAAGGAAAATTATCTTTAAATCTTAACCTGCCATATACCCTCTCTTCCTCATGACAAACATATAGTTCAAATAACCGAACTTTTAAAAATCTAATTTATTCAGAATGAAATTTAAACTGAATGAAAAAGGTACGTCTCCTTATTCGCTCTTTTTTACTTTTTTGCTCTCATCCCAATTTTTCATGGTTTTATCTTCGTGAGCAAAACCGAAATCAGAAAGCAACGGTAAGTTTAGTTACAATGAATCTAAATACATTTTGTAAAAAACTATTCCAAATGTGGATATCGCATATGCGAAAACTTTCAACTTGGTCTGACCTTATGCAGTACGATGTTTATATTCAAATATCTTCAAGTGTGTAACAAAACGGCTATTTCTAAGATTTAAAAAATTGCAGAATCAGACAGTTTCCGGATTGGCCATTTTGACATATAGTATTAAAAAATGTTGAAATCCTTCAAAAATTGTACCAATCTTGTACATAATGAATGAGAAATGAAATAGAAAGTATTGATTTTTGAGAAGGTATTTTATCTCGAATAAAAACCCTCTCAAAAATCATACTTTCTTTAATTTCTCATTCGATTATGTACAGTTCGTATTCTTTGCGAAATAGCTTGGACTGGACATACATATCATTGAATTCGGTGACTTCATACAACTTTCAAACAAATGACCCTGCAAAGCCGGTTTTTATTTGATTTCGGGTCTTAGCAAAATTTCGTTTCGACAAAAACGTAAAAATTACCGTAAAACGGCACTTTAGTGTCATGTAGCTTGAAAATATATTTATAAGAATACATCTTCGCAATAGTACCCTTCGAAGAAAATCGAACCAAAGGGTCGATTTTTATTTAACACTAGTCTAAATTAGTATACAAAACTTCTGTGAAAGCGTTTTTGTCGATAAGTGCTATGAGGTTAAATTTCAAAATTCAGTCAAATTTTCGCTAAAGGAAGCTCAGAACAAATTGAAACTTCTGTAGAGCCTTTTTTTTTTTAATTTCGACCCCAAACTCAAAATATGAATTTTTTAAGGTCACGTAAAGAAATTCCCGAAAAAAAATGCGCTTAGATTTTTGCGAAAGTAGGCTCAAAAAAAAGCTGGGGAAACACTGTAGAGAAAATTTTGGCTTACGTCAACCCGATATTTTGAAGTTTAAGTGGTTAAATTGACACAAACGTTATTTTTGAACATATTTTTGAGAAAAATACTTAAAAAAACCGAAAATACGCAAAATTTTCGAAATTTTTTTTGTTGTCATTTGGATTTTTTAATTCGTTCAAAACATAAACAATTGATTTGGTGCATTTTTATGACATAATAACTGCAGAAAATGTAGGAGCAGGGATACCCTTAAAGCACATTGAAAAACTTATATTTTAACATGGATTGAATGAAATAAATACAATTTAGTGGTTGCGAGTCCAACTTGCGACTGCTTAAGGGAATTGTGGGTGCTTCCAGCAATTTTCTGGGGAAAATAAGCTCTTTTTAAAACTCAAATATCTTGTTAACCCCGTCGAATAGTGACATTTACAAAGTACCTTCAACCTACGCATGTGTAATTGTGAGAGCAGTCAGAACAAAAATTAATTATGGAGGTGATTCAGAATTAAATTTTCTAAATCGTGACTTTCCTACAGAAATAACTGCAAATTTTCGGTCTTCAATCTACCAAGTGTTTTCCAAAAATAAAACCTAACCTACGCATTTATCAAAATCACTTGTGATTCATAACTTGTGAAGAAATAAAAATTTACGGAAGACCTCAAAAACAAAAATTGAAACTGGAGCAGATTCAGAAAATTTTTTCCTAAAAAGTGACTTCCTCAGAAGTAACCTGGCGATTTCTGATCTCTAATCTACAGGTGTTTTTTCGAAATGCTCTGGGTGTGAGGAGGTTAAGGGTATCCCTGCTCCTACATTTTCTGCAGTTATTATGTCATAAAATGCACCCAAATCATTGTTTATGTTTGTAACGCATAAACACAACCCAATGACAACAAAAAAAATTTTCGAAAATTTTTGCGTTTTTTCGATTTTTTCTAAGTATTTTTCTCAAATTATGTTCAAAAATAACGTTTGTGTCAATTTGACCACTAAAACTTCAAAATAGGTTGACGTAAGCCAACTTTCTCTTCAGTGTTTCCTAGGCTTTCTTTTTAGCCTACTTTCGAAAAAATCGAAGCACATTTTTTTTCGGAAATTTTTTCACGTGACCTTGAAAAATTCATATTTTTTGTTTTGGGTCGAAATTTGACAAAAACGTCCTACAAGTTTCGTTTGTTTAGAGCTAGCTTTTGCAAAATTTGAGTAAATTTTGAAAATTTAACCTAGAGGAGATAGATTTTCCGATTAAAAAGTCCAAAAAACCGGTATTTTGGACCGGTTTTTTCGTATTCTAGAATAAATATAGCACTTATCGACAAAAGCGCTCCTACAAAGTTTGTATACTAATTATACAGGTTATGTTAAAATTTAGGTTATATTCAAAATATAACCTCAGAGAGTAGGAATTTCCGTTTTGGCTTAGGTGGCTCTTGTGCCGCTTATGTGTGAAGGGTGTGGTCATACAAAAAAGTTTTGGCAATTTTTTTCGCAAGTTGAAGGCTAGTTCTACAAACTGCTAATCTGAATATGACGATTTGAAATAAGAAATTTCAAAACTCAAAAATGGGTATCGATGTTTTTACCTATCTTGTAGAGAATTTTTTTGGTCATTTTAAGACTAGGATTTTTTTTTTATAAAAATTTTCAAAAAAAAATCGATTTTAAGGTCAATTTTTCGTGATTTTACAGGAAATGTGATCCAGCTAGCGAAGCCGTATGAGTGCTAGAAGGCTGAATTTTTTGGCCAGTGAAATTAAGCGTTTTTCGGCTACCCGTTTTTTATTGAGGGTCGGCGACAATATTTGACCTCTAATGACCGTCAAATGTTTCAGGTCAATCTCAGTTCATCGTATAGACTCTGTTAGTACCCCCAAAAGAATCGGAAGGTCGACTTTCGCATTGAACGTATTGCACTATGGGTCAATTGTACTGAGAGGTCGCTAGAGAGCAAAAACTGGTCAATACCAAGGTCACCTCAAGGTTTATCGTATAGACTTATCTCTNTTTTCTGAATCTGCTCCAGTTTCAATTTTTGTTTTGAGGTCTTTCCGTAAATTTTTATTTCTTCACAAGTTATGAATCACAAGTGATTTTGATAAATTGCGTAGGTTAGGTTTTATTTTTGGAAAACACTTGTAGATTGAAGACCGAAAATTGCAGGTTATTTCTGAGGAAGTCACGATTTAGAAAATTTAATTCTGAATCACCTCCATAATTAATTTTTGTTCTGACTGCTCTCACAATTACACATGCGTAGGTTGAAGGTCACTTTGTAAATGTCACTATTCGACGGGGTTAATAAAGTCAAAATGTAAATTAAATAGCATTTAAATTTAAGTATATCCTTAATCTCGAGGACTAAAGAACAGTGAAGTTGCAAACACTTTTACTTTTCCCGTAATCAGCGCCCAAAGTAGCGTTCCCGAATGGCGTTTTGGGTGTGAGAGGGTTAAGGAAATTCCCGCCAATAAAAAATGGAAACTAAGCGGATTTTATTTTGAAAGCCAAGCTATCGTCGTTGCCGAGGGTTTAAACAAACTAATCTGCCTAATTACCATTTTTTATTAGCCGGAATTTCCTTTACAGCAATTTTCATTTCGCAAGTATAAAAAACACATACTGTACTGTATTTTGTTCGGATCAGGGTAGAAGTGTAATCTCATCTATAGCAATGTTGCAAATCTGGATAAGATTTCGATTCTCGTCCGATGCCGGAATATTTTGAAAATACGATCCGGGAATGATATTCAAAATGAAATCTCATTTCATGTTTCAGAAAACTGGTTTTCCAGGGGATCCCATTGTTTCAAGAAAAATGGGATGCCAGAAAATCATATCTTTGAGAAATTAAGTAGAATTTTTCGGGGACGGGATTCCATTTTGAAAATTATTCCCCGATCGGGATGAAATTTTCGAATTATTACGGAATCGAACGAGATCCGAAATCTCATAATTTACTAGTATATATCGAAAATCCTGCCTATGCGTCGAAATTTATCACGACGTCACAATAATAGAAAGTGACCAATGAAATCACTGGATTTCTCTATTTGTGACGTAGTGATGAAATTCGACGCATAGGCAAGATTTTCGATATACCAGCAATGTAGGCCCTACATAATTTAAAATATGGTATAAAAAGATCCAAAATCTGGGTCCTGACCTCAAGTCTGTTTACCTATTTTTAAATTTTAGAATGGACAATAATACAAATCGAGTTTCTCCGGAATCGCTCAGATCGGATGTCCGAAGTCCCGATCTTAATCGATGTCGTTTGACGGATTCGTTAGTTCGACATTCCGAAAGAAGTTATCTTTTGCCAGTTGATAATTCATTTAAATTTTGGTGAAAAAAGTCATTTATTTTGAAAAAAAAGTCATTTTTAAAAAATTTTTTGAAAAAAAGTCATTTATTTTTGAATAAAAAAAGTCATTTTAAATTTAAAAAAAATGACATGCTTGAAGAAATGTGTCTTGAAAAAAAAGTCATTGTGTGAGAAATGACTTTTGAAAAACATGTCATTCTGTGAGAAATGAAAAGTTGTCAGGTTGTGATTTAATCAAAAAAAACGTCATAATGTACAGTACGTGTTTTTTTATCTCCGCGAAAATGCTA